>BPLR01000581.1:0-19549 GCA_021605095.1 Caerostris extrusa | reverse complement strand
TCTCTTTCCACCTGCAATACAATATATCACTTGCCATTGGTTTCCTCGACCAACCACTAACCTTTCTTACAACTGTCATTTGGAAGGCTCTTCCAATCTGAAGAAACTACCTCTGATATTTCATCCATTCCGAACTCGTTAAGTTACAAAACTTATAGATAATTCTACCATGTGAGAAAGCATCCTGGGGTTTCTTGTAGCCATTAGGAACATACGATTTCACATTCACTTGCTGGAAATGTCTGGAATGCATCCTTCCTCATCTTATTTACATTGCCTTTTGACACACCGAACACGTATTCCACGCGTCCCCTCTGATGTTTTACATACGTATCATCTTTCTACTGAGTCGCCCTTTCACTTCGCCAGGTGCAGAAAACTTTACAACGAATGCATTTTTTCAACCTACAACTATGAAATTGTTGAATAAGTTTTTGCATACTAGTGTATTTTGTGATGTAAAGTTACCATTGTAAAGGGAAAAAAAATTATACTGGTTAAAAGTTATTGTTTTTAATTTTTATGATAAATATTTCAATTTTAGCTCCTATTGAATTTTTTTTCCCTGCTTTATATCTTAAATATCAGTTATCAATTTTTAAACCTTTTTTGTTCAGTATTTTATAATCAAGTGGTACAGTATTTTACATGGCCAGGGTGGGTACATTAACAATTGCATTCATCATCCGAGCAGCATGTCCATACATTGTGTATATATATATATATTGTACATTGAAATTTTATGTAAAGCCTACTAAATAATTGTAAATAATTTGTAAAAATATATACTTGTAAATAATTTGTAAAAATATATACTTGTAAATAATTTGTAAAAAAATGAATAATTGTAAATAATTTGTAAAATGAATAATTGTAAATAATTTAAAAATATATAATTGTAATTTGTAAAAAATGAATAATTGTAAATACTTTTGTAAAAATAAATCATTGTAAATAGAATTTGTATTAATATTGCAAAGATTTTGATTTGAGAAAAATTAATGATCTACACTACGTATTGCAGCACACTGTATTTAAACTACCAGAGTTATTTATTATAGGACAAAAAGATGGCCAAACCTTTTGGGAGGAGAGAGCCACTGTTGAAAAAAAAAAAAAAATATGCATGCCACTTTCAAAATTTGCAACATACTAAAATTTATAAAAAGGTGAAAACATGTTATTTATATGCTAGTTATGGAATTATTATGCAAATAGCAAAAAAATATTTTTTTCATGTTAGTCTGCATAGTGGAGATTTAAAAAAAAAAATATATAAATAAAACAAAAGTACAAACTTGGGGTTTATTGTTAATAAACATTTTTAAATGCATAAAATAAAAATGAATAACTTGAAGCCTTTAATTCTAAATAATTATTAAACACTCAGTATTTATTGAATGGGCTTTTGAATTTGTAGTTATTTTTATCAACTCATCTACATAAAGAGTTATCATCTTACACAGTCGAATGTGTTTTAAAAATTAAATTTTCAAGAACTAACACTGCAATTTGCAATAGGGGAAACAGTAACGCAACATATGTAAATACAGGCAATTATATTTTCAAAAGGGTCGTTATAGCTAAATTTGTTGAATTACGGTATAGAATAAAAAAATTCACTTTATATTATTCAATGAATACTTCAGATAATGTTGAAATATTGCATTATATTTAATAGAACTTAACAACATAACATGATAAAAGTTTTTCTTGTAACAAAGGCAAAGTTTGTGCTTTGAGATGAGTTCCTGGGAATTAAGAATTCCCTTACCTCCGGTTACTTTGAATTTAACTAAACATTACTTATTGGTTATTGCATTACTGAAAATAAAATCATTAATTGTTAGTAAGGTTGTAATTAGGGTGAGTCAGAATCTCAGGAGTTTTAAATATTTAAATCAAATATAATGGAATTAAAGAGAGTTTAAAGTGGTATAAAATAATTAAATAAATCTATGCTCATTGTTGTGAGATTAAGAGGCTAGATTTTAGCAATCTAGCCGTATACTTAACTCTAGGAAGTAGGTAAAGGTTAAAGGCAAAGAGAGGAGAGGGAGCAGCCATTGGTTATTCAGTCCCCTGTGGGGCGCTTCTCATTGGAAGAAAGGTCGAAGTGCTAAACAACGTGGGAGAAGCTCGTCGCTTCTGATGGTCACGAATTTTGAATGGTCGCGAAAGCGCCATCTACCGGAAAAATAAAGAGAATTCTCACCAAAATATTGTGAGGAGTGAAAAATTAAAGATTTAAATTTTTAAGAGATTATCCTGGGTCGAAAGCAATTCTTTTGATCCGGGGGAAAGAAATGAAGACATTATTGGTGATAGCGCGAGATGTTTGCGAGCTAAAGCTTCAATGGTCGTAGTTAGGAAGGTTGGCGATCAAAGGGTTATTGGCTTTTTTTATGTTTGCGTGAAATTTAACAGAGATTCTATGAGCGTATTCCAGGATAGATTCGAGGTTAAGATCGTTATGGATGATGATTCTGTTTAAGTGGTAAGGAGCGTTTGTAATCTTAAGGATTTGTTGATTTTTAAAAACTTGCAGTTTCTTCAAAATGCTGATGGCAGATGATATCCATACTGGAGCCGCATATGTTAATATGGGTCGGATGATTGATGTATAGAGCATGAGTTTACTTCTGATCGAAAGTTTACTTTTTAAAGTTAATTAATGGGTTTATTTGATGAGTCGCGATAGTTGCCCTTTGATAATATCATGAATGTGAGTTTTGAAAGTTAATTTGGAATCTAAAATGACCCTAGGTACTTGTATTCACGGGACTGGTTCATTGAAAATTCTGGTGTTTTGGATATTCTGGTTTCTATTTCTTCTAGAGAAAATTAGACAGGCGCACTTGGAGGCATTCACTTTTACTTTCCAGCTTAAAAGCCAGGTCTCCAAGTGTCTATATAATTTTGGAGGATAGACTATTTCTGTGGTTACTCGGTGCCTAGCGATGATGGCCGTGTCATCGGCGTACATGGCTGTTAGCTGCACGAGGAAAGTCATTTACATAAATGTGGAAAAGTAGCGGAGAGAGCAGTGATCCTTGCGGGAAGCCGCTGACGATCGCACGGGGTGTAGATGTTTGATCATTAATTTTTACGCGGAAATGCCGGTGTGAAAGAAAAGAGTTAATTAAAAGTGCAAAAGGTGTTGGAAAATCTAGTTGCATGAGTTTGAAAATTAGCTTGTAACATGTTATCAAATATAGCATAAAAACGTAACGAGAGATTTTTAGCAAGCGTAATGAAATTTTTAAATATGATTTTGACTAGAACTTAAATTGTATGGTACATTTTTTAAATAATATTACAAATTACCGCATGTACAGATTGATGCTAAAGTATATGGACCTTTAGTGAATATTCTGCAAAAAACTGATTCGATGCTGAATGAATTAACTTTTATTATTTATCGTTTTTATATAATGTAAAATAACCTCCTAAAAGTTTATTCCTTGGCACTAATAATGTTAGCAATGAATATAAATTACAGTTATACTTTCAATTGTACTGGAAATTTTAATGATCTAAGTTTTTACTATGTAGATATCAATTTCGTTACATCTGCT
This sequence comes from Caerostris extrusa, assembly GCA_021605095.1. Lineage (NCBI taxonomy): Eukaryota > Metazoa > Arthropoda > Arachnida > Araneae > Araneidae > Caerostris > Caerostris extrusa. The sequence goes on along the minus strand of BPLR01000581.1, from coordinate 15,971 downwards.
CAATTATCCAATCAAATTAATGAAGAAATTTCAATTTTCTTCTTATACGCTCTGAATTTTTGCAACTTTGCCTCTAATCCTGAAAGTAAAATATGTGTTTATGCTGTTAAACTATAAAAAACTATTATATGTTTCTAGTTATCGTTACACAGTTAATTAGTGAACGAAGCAGTTTTTCAGTTTTGGTATCCAGCAGTTTGCAGGCCACTTTTTCCTATTTCAGTAAAAGGAAATAGGAAGCAATATTCACAATACACCGTATTTTCACTACTCCAAACAAACAATCCAATTAAACCTTCGTAACGAAGACTAAAAACTACTTCCAAAATTTTTTCCATCCTTCCAGTTTTTCATCTGAATTTGTAACTTTTTTTTTTTTTTTTATATTCTGTAATATCACTGTAAAATTCCTAGGCATGTTTTCAGACAGCATATTCACATTTGTCTTTGCATTAATAAAATAATTTGAAATTGCATCATTACTATTATACTGTTATTTCATTGTTCTAATTGAATACACAAATATTACATAAGTTTGATAATATACAAGAGATATTATAGCAATAAGAAATAAATAATCTTCACAGAAGATGTGAAAGGATTATAAGTGGTGATTATTAGAAATGAGATTTAACATAATTAAAAGCAATTAAATTATATTAACTGAAAAAGTATTATTTATTTCGATGATGAGAATATTGAAAACATCACAATGTAACTGAAAAATTTCACACAAAAAAACGCTCTTCTTGCAACAAGATCGAAGTAATAATTGACAATATGTGAAATGTCATAAAAAATAAGCCCATAATTTGAATTAATTATTGCCATTTGGCACCAAAAACAGAGATTTTATGATATGCTTACACTATAGCAGAATCCCTTAAAACTTGAGCACACATTTCACTTATGGCCTTGGGAGTGAGTGAGTGCATGCCAGCATTTTGGTCCTTATATATTTAAAATAAAGTTTCAAAATATGTATTTTTTGTAAGTCAATAATTAATTACAATATATATTAATTTATTCTATAACTAAGAGAACAAAATAAAGTATTGAAATTTAAATTGGTTCAATAAAATTTGATCATATATTTCTTATCTTGAATGCAAACACACTTGAATGAGAGAAATAGGAAATCATTTTCATTTGATGATAAGGTGGTCATTGGCAATAAATGTTTACTATAACAAATAATGCAAAAAAAAAAAAAAAAAAAAAAATTGCAATGTTTTAGGAAAAAGAGACTTTTGAAAAGTAAACTTCTTTTTGAATTAAATTAAATACATAGAGTATTTAATACTTCAGAATTTTTTAACAGTTCATTATTTAATACTTCAGAATTTATTAAACATTCATTATCATTTGGATACAAGTGCTATGTTGTAAATTGACTATTGAAACACAATTTATCATGTACCCTTAATTTAATATTCTCTACAAAAACAATTTCATTCAAATTCTCTGGCAACATCCATTGAATTCAGAACCTCAATGGTGACTGTGAAAGCAACCATCAGGTTTTTGCATCGATAGACAGGTAGATCGCTTTTTGCTCACAAAACATCCAAATGCAAGATAGCTAGATCTTAAAAACTCCTCCTTTCATCATCCATCTGTGCACATACGTACAGGCCAACCACTGATTTGTGGAAAAGAGCAAACCATCAAGTCGATGCATTCAAAAGAGTTGCGTCACAAGGAAAGAAAGTCATTTAGAGAGATTTTAATTGCAATTAAAAGAATGTTAATTGCTTAACCATTCAAATTTTAGATAACACACTATTGAGAAAAAATTCCACTCACTAAAATACTTCTTTATTCAAAGCATCTTTCCACCAAATATACCTGACTAGCACCCCTTACAAGTAATCAATTCATCCAATGTTAAACTGGATGTTTACCACTTCACACTATGGAACAGGCTTTCCAACACATAAAAAGTTTTGCGTGCTCATATAAATACAGCACAAATCATCATTCCGATTTGCAAAGAGCATTTCAAATAACTATTTTTATTCTATAGTAATTTAATCCTCCTTAATGAAAAAGGAGTTAATTAAAACCAAAAGACAATCCACAGATGTCAGCAACTACATGCAAATTGCAAATCGGATTTCAGGGAAAACAAAAAATCTTGAGTTTTTCTAATTTTCTTAATTAGCACACCAAATTTAAAATTAAAAACTAATTATAAATTGAGATTTGCTAGGTTAGTTTTTGTTCACAAGCATTTTATGTTAAAACCTAAGATCATACATATCAAAATATCTATTTAAAAATTATTTAATTAATTTTATAAAAATGATAAAATTTTTTGATGAAATGTTGTAATAAAATTAATTTGTGACATTAAAATAGTTATTCATGTAAATTGCACTTATTAAAAAATACTAAGTATTTTTATTAAGTATTTAATTATAAGTAAACTAGCATGTTTATGTATAAGTACACGAAAAAGTTCATAAATATTTAATAAAAAAAATTGAATTTGAAGAAAGGCAGCACAAATTCATAGCAACTTTTTTTATTCAAAATTGACAATGATTCAAGTAAAAGTCATTTTTATAATTGTTAAGATCATTAAATAACATAATTGCACATTACAATAAGTAAAATATGATACAATATAAAAATGATCACATGCTATTAAAATGTGGATTCTTATGAGGATAAAACACATGAGGCACATAAAAACATAGGTGATAATTGCATATGTTTATTGTAATCATCATTTGCAATACTTAGGTCAATAATAAAGGTCTACATAGTATCTTTAAATATTTATTACAAAATTTCCCCAGAGTGCTCAAATATAAATGCACAAAAATTTATAATATTCTCTAAAATCCATGAAATGACAAAATATTAATTGGAATAGTCTAAAGATTGCAGTTAGTGACAGTTCTCACTATTAGCTACTCTCAATTATTTAAATGTTCATACACATATAATATTATATATTTATTCATAATATATAATACATAACATCACTACTAAATGGGTTTTTTGGGGATATTTCCACAACAACAACAAAAAAAAAAAAAAAGAAATAAAAATTATGAAGTAATTATCTTCAAATTTTTTTTGAAGAATTACTAAAAATTCTCCCTTTGTTGAAGTACTACATCATTAAATAATAATGCAGTAAGAAAAAAGTGGAAGATTTTTTGTACAGTATTTTCATGGTAAATTATAAACAAATTTAGTATTTCTGCAAGTCGATTGAATAACTTCATCAACTTCAATCCCTCTCAGTGCCGCAATTTGAGCAGCTACATGAATGGCCATCCCAGGGTGTGAATACTTGGTACCAAATGGACTCTAAAAAAGGAAAACATGAATCATCATCTTTAAAAATTATAGAACCCCTTATATAATTGTACTGTTTCTAATTCATTTATTTAAAAATGTAATTATTTATTATTTTTTTTTTTTTTTTTGCACAAATGAAAAGCAATAAAATCAGCTAAAGAACTATCATTGCGCCAAATTAATATGACATTGGTTGACATTCAACTGTAAAGCCTTGCAAACACAAGCTAAAAATTTTCAAAAATAAAGTAAATAATAAAAACAGTTTCCTCAAATAAATAAGACAAAATTAGCACAATCAGATAAAAGTTAAAAATCATTGCCACTTATTACGGTGTCCAAAGAGTAAGACCAATTTTCAATTTAAAATTCTCAGGGCTTATGGAATTTCAATTTTTTTTTCTTTTTAGGTTGCCGGTCCAGCTGGTTAGCGTAACTCAAACACTGTCCATTCATTAGTGTTTGAGTTACGCTTTTTGTGAGACGCTAAAACTGATTCCAGCGATTTTTGAAATGTTTCAATTAATTGAGCAAAGAACTTGCTTTAAATTTTGTTCGTGGAAACACATAGAATGTTGTAGAAGGCATTTGGTGAACATTCCTATATCGGAAAGAAATGTTTATAAGTGGTATAAATAAACAGTTCAAAAAGGCAGAGAAGAACGTGTTGAAGACGAAGAGCCCCCTCTGGTAGACCATCTACCTCAACCGATGAAGCTCACGTCCAAAAAAAATTAAAGATTTGGTGCTTGCAAACCGTCGATTTAAATTAGAGACCTTGCTGATGATGTTGGAATTTCAAAAGGATCGGCCAATTCCACTTTGCGCCTCAAACACATCAAATCTCGATTGTTACCAAAAACATTGAATGCACCAGCTCACATTGCGTTGATTATTTGCGCATTTTTCGCCAAAAATGAAACCCATATTGTACCACAACCACTGTATTCACAATGTGCAACTTCTGGCTATTCCCTAAACTCAAAAGACCACCCCAGGCACACCGATTTGAGTCGATTGAAGAGATTCAACGTGAATCAGCACACGCTTTGAAGGCCATCCCTGTCGATGACTTTTTAGCATGCATTGAGGATTGGAAAAAAGTTGCATAAGTGCATTGTGTCCGGAGGGGATTACTTTGAAGGCGTTGAAATAAATTTGGAAGAATAAATAAAGAGTTTTTGAAAAAAAAAATAATAATTGGTCTTACTTTTTGGGTACAGTAGTATATTATATTAATTAAAATTTAAATTATTTTAAGTTGTACATAGTATCATGAAATATGAATAAAAGTAAAATTCAATTCACAGAAAATATAATTAAACAAAATTTTTGTCATTTCAACATACTTTTTCATGCATGGTAATTTCTCAATAACTTTCCAAGTGGTCATAACATATAGTTTTAAAATTTGAATGATTCACAAGAATTGTTTTTGTAGACATCAGAGAAATATTTTATATTGAATAGAAAATACCAAATTGTATATATCAAAGATTAAATGTTATATTCTTCAATGTAAATGAAATGAAACATTGATAAAAAAAATATTACTAATTATTAATTTTCAACACATTATGTTTCTCAAGCTTAAAAATCAGAATTTAAATGAAAGAATGATTAAACCCCATTTGCAAGTATTTAATAAATTTTATGTATAAAGTTTAAACAAAGCAAAATCTGTTTTATTTCTACAATTTCTATGTAGGTTTTACTGTCAAAACAAATAACTTACTTTTCTTGGTATAAAATAGGGCGTATCAGTTTCCAATAACAGACGATTTAATGGAATTTTTCTCGCAACCTCATGGGTGTCTTTGGCTGATTCAAAAGTTACAAGATTTGTTATTCCTATATGTACATTAGGAAAAGCCTCCATCCATTTCTCAGCCCATGCCCAACTATCAGTAAAGCAATGGAGATGGAAAACAGTATCCTTCTGAATAAACTAAAAAGATGGAAAAAAATTAAGATATTTATACATACATTTATGAAGAATTACAGGGCATTCAAAAAGTCATGATCTGTTATCGAAAAAAATATACAAAAAGATGAACACATTTATTTTTGTAACTAGCATTTGAAAGAAACATTGTGATTTTTAAAACTAATTAATAATTAATTGTTACTAATTGTATATATAACTTTGAGATTTGAAAAAAATGGTTTTATTTTATGTAACAAATATGTGAAGTAAAATTTAGAAAACTGAAACTACTTATTTAGAAGACAAATTGATGCACATACAAACACAATGCAACAAAACAACATAAATATCTGTGTTTATAACTGAAACAAATATTTAAAAAAAATAACTGGCAATACAATTAATATTGACATTAAGCAGAAAATTAATTAAGTTTGATATATTATACGCATTGTGAATAAATGATTAAACTTTTAGAATGAGATTATTTAAAATTAAAAAAAATTATTAATAGGATGGAACAACTGAATATTAAAAATAACTTATAGTATAACCTTTTGGGAGACATTTTGGTCAGTAATTTTGATTCTTAAAATCAGAAAACTCTATATAATAACATGAATGTTGTACATAATAACATGACTGTCTCTACATAATAACATAAATGTAGATCCCGACATAATAACATGAATGTTGAAGCAATGAAAATGAAATTTTACACTAAATATTCTTATTTCTCAGCTAATTAACTTTTTCTACTTACTGTTTTCAAAATATTAATGCAATCCTGATTTGCATCACGGCAATGAATAACAAGAGGTAACTTTGAGTTCCTCGCAATTTCTAACTGTCTTTTGAATACTGTGTGTTGAATCTCTTTTGAGCAGTTGTTCCTGCTGGAGTAATCCAAACCAATTTCTCCCAGAGCTTTGACTTTTGGATGTGTAAGGGCCAGCTTAAGATCGTTTTCAATGCTATCATCGTAATGTGCAGCTTCATGAGGATGGCAACCAAAAGCTCCCCAAATATTATTTTGAGACAGATGTTTCTGCCATATGTGTCTCTGTAAAGGAAAAAAAAATATATATTAATAAAGTAACATTGGCGCTTAAAATAAATATTAGTTTTTTTTCACATGTTTGCCTATAAAATAAAATACAATGCAACATTTTTATTAAAAGAACACATCCAAGATTTCTAGACAGATCAAGGATGAGATAAGGACCAAGATCAAGTACATGATAAGTCTTGCTTCAAAATAAAACATGAAGGGAACAATAAAAGCAATCAATAATAGTTTTTATTTTAAAATGAAATATTTTATAAAAATCTCTCATTCTATAAAAAAAATGTTTTTTAAATAATGAAATTCAAATTGATAATAAAACAGAATTCTGCTCTAGTATTGAAATAACTCCATCATTCTTAAATGCAGAAAGGGGGAAAAATCACATTGTACAAAACTTTAATTAATTTAAATCATTTTAAAAATAATTTATTACAATGATGATGGAAGAATAATTGTTTCATACTGCAAAATCTATGAACAATTTGTTTCAAAATTTTAGAAAATTGTTTAACAGTAAAAAACTATATTTAATGACATTAGTTTTTAAAATATACAATTCCCAACTGCTATCACTATTTTATAAAGCATTAATACATCAGAATCTTTTTTATTAAATTCCAGAAAATGAATTAATTTGCATTAAAATATTATTTAAAGGAAATTGGTTATTTTTTTTTTTAAAAATGAAAACACAACACATACGAAATAATTTGAATTGCTTGAATGTCTGAAAATCTTAATAGTGAATTTTTAAATTATTTCTTAAATATTTAGAAATTAATTACCTTAGCAAAAGTCCATGGTTTACAGAACACAGCAAAAATGCAGCCTCGATAAATGTTTGGAAAAGTATCTTTGTTTTCAACTTGGTAGTCAGCAAATGTTCCATAATAATTTGTCCGAGTGAATAGAAAATCTAAATGGCAGTGAGAGTCATAGAAACCTGTTGCAGATTTCATAGTATAAAGAGCTGAGGCATCATAATCAGGCAATGTTTTTTTTCTATTTTTTTGAAACCTTTCTGCATTCATGTATAATTTTTCAGTTTTTTCACAACTTTCACAATCTAAATTTCTAACAATCTTTGATAAAGATTTTCTTCCATGATTAATTCCGCTGGATAATTCATTATTATTGTCAACTTCAAAACCAGAATCACGTAATTCTGGTGAACAGATTTCATTTTTAGGAGTTGAACTTTTTAACATTGATATATGATTTTTTAATACACACTTTTTATCTTTAGGTGGCATTAGTAAGCCACTGGAATCTAGATCTGATTGTGAAGATACATAACCAGAAGTGTGATATTTATCACTAGAATTGCTATCTGTATCAGAAGATGGAGACTGCTCAGCTACTATCGATGGACTGTTCACATCTGCTTTTTGCACATTAGATATGTCCAAGGAATCCCCAGAACTATATAAATGACTAACATAATCTTCAGTAAGCACCAAAGGTTTGCTCTCATCTGAACCAGATTTCTCAGAAAATAGCCAAGAAGAATCATTATTTGAAAACAACGGAAGCCTGTATTCATCTGCTGAAGATATGTGGCAGGTATCCATGGACAAAGAGGAATGAACATCATAAGAAAATGTTTTTTTCTCTACATTAGACTTTTCAGAAAGAAATGAGATAGAATCACTGTTACATGTTAAAGGAAAACTGTAATCTTCAGTAAGATCTCTTCAAATATATGCGATAAGGAAATTCCATTAGGTGTCAAAGGGAGACTATAATTATTTGCATCAGATCTGTCAGTACAAAAAGATGAATCTTCACTATAAATGTGATTCACTGTATGTGATTTACATTCAACATTCTTTGATTTTCCAGAAATCAAAGGAAATTCATTATCATTTGCAGAAATACAGTCTGTGTTTTGCTGTACATCATATGTTTTCTCCCAAACCTAAACAGAAATATATAATAATTAATAGTTAGAAACATTTTCAACTAATATTTTTTTCTAAAAATATTCAGTCCATTTTTTTTTTTTTTTCATTTCTATAAATTTTTTCTTTTGAAAAATGATAATAACAAAAGAGAAATAGTTTCCAATATTTTGAGATTTCAGATAAATTAATTTATTCTGGCTACTTATTTTAATCACATTCCCGCAAAAGTAAAAAAATCTATGTTTCTTTACATTTTGCACATATGTTTTATTCATTTCTGTATATTGATAAATTTTTTTCTTTTATATAAAATGAAAACATGATTCAGTGGTTTCAGTATATTAATTGCATTAAATATTTTCTTAATTTATATATATTTATAATTAGTATAGTATATTCAAATCTAGTTACTTTTCTTTTAATGCAAAGCAGATTATACCTAATATCAAAACTTAATAAATGAAATAAAAAAAAAATCATAATTTCAATAACTTAAAAAAAAAATAATGCAAAGTTCTAACATGCAATTTATGTGAAAAAATACATGTTTTGTCAATAATTTTTTGCCCATTTTAAAACTCTTTGATAATCAAATGTTAAATATTTAACATTTATGATTTTATTTAAGATTTATAGTTAGGTATACATTTAAACTTACAGATTACATAAGAAACAAAAATATTTTCATAACAAACCCTTTTTTTCTAAACTCAAGCTAATTAAGAAATTGAAAAGGCTCTCTTTACTCAAAGAGCTTATGGCTTTTAACAATGTATACTAGCAAATTTAATTAAATACTGCACAAGATTTTTTTAACATGATTATCACACAGATACACTTCATAATTAAGATTTCAGTATTTTCTTTTATTTTTAAAAGTAAATAAAATAAAAGAATTAACATAACAATGTCGGTTCAATCAGGTCATGACACCTGTGTTCCAAGATTTTGATGAAACTTGGTAAACTGAATCTTCGTATGGTGGAACCAACCAGATAAACTAGTTTCAATTTTACAGTCTATCAAAATTTAATTAGTTGTTATTTTTTTGACATTCACTAAGCCCTGTTGTACATAACTTTTCTTTTTCAATGAACATTATTTGCTGAAAAAAAAAAATGAAGTTATGTTTTAGGGTTCCCAAAGATGCTGCAATCCTAAAAGAGAATCTTATGAGTTGGGAGAAATTGAAAATATAGTCTACCAACAGTGTTGTTTAGAAAATCGCAGAAAAATATACATAAATGTCATATTACCTGTATAAGATACAAAACCTCCTCTATTTGTTTTTTCTTGACAATGATACTTATTTTTAGGTTTATTTAAAATGCATGGAAGATGGCATTATACATGTCCATCATATTGATAATTCAGTATCTGTTAAGTTTCATATTTCACACACACACAAAAAAACCCCTCCCTATTATTATTTAGCACAAAAAAATTTTTGTTTTCATTGATAAGTATGTGAAATTTCAAAGAGATTGAATGATATCTGAAGGAGGTGGAAATTGATTTCTTTTTTTTTTTATGAGCAAGTATAGTGTAAACTAGGTTTACTAAATGTAAAATATAAAATTGAAGATAGATCATCTACAGAGAAAATATTTCATTTGGTAAGTTACACCATAAGAATATTCAGTATAAAGTTTTTATAAAATCTGAGAATATGAAAAAAGTATCTCTTTTCTCCTTTCTTTTTTTGAATTTAAGGGAATGATCTCAATAAACTGAAATTTGATTTTTTTTTTTTTTTTTTTTAAAGATTTCTTAAAATAAGAGTGAAAAAATGAATTATTTTTTTGAAAATTAAATTTTAATAAAAAAAAGCATGACAAATAACTTACATTCATAGAATAGCTTTTTTTCTCTATTGGTTTTGATTCATCTTCAATATTTGAAATTGGTGATTTAATCACTATCTCATTTGAACACAAATGAACATTTCTTTCTTCTGAAGAATTTTTACAAGAATTTAACACTGACTTCAAACCTAAAAAGAAAAAAATAAATTAAACTCTAATATTTAAATTTCAGCATGTAAAACAACAACAACAATACTGGACAATACATATACTTAATTCTTCAGCTTATTTTTACCTTCATATTAATATGTTTCACATATTTCTTAGTATTAATTTCAATAAATCAATTCTGTGTAATATATTATTATTATTACAACAACATCTAATCAGTGTTAAACAGCTTCGGAAAATACAGCTTATTAATTCTTTTAGATTCACATGTGTTCAGGGCCCTGAATGGCTAGCGTTCTGGCGCTTGGTACCACAGGTTTCGGGTTTGAGCCCTGGCAGTGCCATGGATGTTTGTAATGGTTCAAATCCACTTTAAACCGTAGGTCCTGGTCTAACAGGATAGTAGAGCATTACAGAGTTATTGTTACTTCACATCTGTAGCTTATCTTCAAGTTAAACGCACCTCCTGGGTGAGTGCTAAGTGAGTAACGCCGGTGCAGCGCTTGCCTTAAGGCATTAAAGACAATTGGACAAGACGTAAAGCCAAATCATTTAACGAATACTGGATCTAATTAAAAAAAAATTCCAGTTGATCTAGGCTTTGTATTGGAAGTATCTTTGAAAATTTTAGTAAAATTTGTATGTAAATTGTGGCCATGCATAGGTGAACACATACACACACAAAAAAAAAAAGTTTGAGAATTATATGCATAGGTTGCAAGTTCAAAAACAATTCCCCCAAAATAAAGATTTATTACAAAAATATTAATTCCCTTCTAACTAATATTTTAAATAAAAAGCCACAATGATAAACAACAAATACTACTTTCTTCAAAAATAAATTTCTTTTTTTCATTCACCGAACAATCGATTTCTTCTGCATCCTAAATTTGCTAAGTGTTTCCATGAAGTAATAATGTAAAATGATTCATCAAAAAGATTTTGAATATTTCCATCCAATTTTTGCTGGATTTTATTTCAGAATTAAACTTAAATATGCTTTTACATAAAAAAACAAACCCATAATCTTATTTATTTAATTATAATGTTGCATCTCCTTAGTATGTTTTTGGAAAAAAAAAAAAAAAGAGCAAGTTCGTTCAAAATAAAGGCTATCATTTCAAATATTTAAATTATAAATATATACTTTTATTATTCAATCATATCCTTGCTTAATTTATAGTAAACATCAATCTTTCTAAATCATTTTACTTTAAAAAAACAATTTGTGAAAGAACATTGTTTTATCACATTTCTGCTATTGAATCTTCTCACAGAATTAGTTACTTTACATGAATTAAAACCATTTTAGTTTTCTCTCTAATGAAGGTAGCTTAAACCAGTAAACTGAATTCCATTATTGTACCATTTCTGGTCAAAAAGGGTACACAATATGTTCCTGAATATGAAACATTTTTTAAAAATGATGTCCAATATAGAACAGAATAATTTAATTTTGATTTTAACTATAACTATGATGCAAGTTTTATAAAATTACTAAAAAGTTACAAAATTATTATATTATTTAAGAAACAAAACATAATTTCAGCTATAGTCCAATCGCTAATTGCGTAGAAGGTAAAAATCTGGTTTAAAGGCAGAAACGGCCAGATAGATTACTTGTTAGGGATGCTAGTCAGATATGCACAACATACAGCAATTTTGAAAAAAAAAAAAAAAAAAATACACATATATATATAAATAAAAAAAATAAAATAGACATTCACAATAACTTTAGCATTCATTTGATAATACACTAGTGAAAATTTTTATGTAATATAAATTAAATGATTTTAATGTAATTTAAATTCCTCTTTCCACATTTCTTCCCCTCATTATGCTACTCTATATTAGAGTTCCCCTAAAAACTAGATATATTATATGAGGGAACAATGCTTCTTTAATGAAGATAATGTTATATAGTTTTAAAGCAAATTGAATTTAGCAAATTTTAATTATTTCATTGAATAAATTTTTCCACCTTACTGTAGTAAATTTCTACTAAAAATCTTTTCTATGTGTCTGAATTGCACTTTTGATAACATAGGAGTGCAAAAATATGAAAGTAATGAGTAACGGAATGAAAAAAGCAGCAATAATAATAAAAATACTATAATAATACATTTGAAGTCTTATAACTAATACAAATGAAATAAATGTAACTCAAAATGAAGCTAACAAGAACTTCAAAAATAGTGAAAATGAATTTCTTGTTCTATGATAAGTAATTAATTATTACACAGCATAAATCCATTAAATTTTTTTCTAAATAGTGATGTCTAAATGATTTGCTATTTACAAGAAAATATATTTATTTGTCATCATAAAATTCTTTTTCTAATTTTTCTTAAGATAGTCACAATTGGAGCACTCATAAAAAATGACAAACTTTACTTTTCTTTATAATAAAATAAATGATTCACTAAAGTGATTGTATTATTTATTTACGTGATTACGTTTTAAAGATAACGATTCAAAATTATTGAATTGTAGATAAGACAGTTGCAAAAACAAATATATTAGTGCATGTTCTGATGGTTTAATGACATTTTTCTGATAAGCTAAGTCAATAGAAACGAAATTAAGAAGGGAAAATCATGTATTCTAGAATAAAAATAAATTTACGAATTTAAAAATAAAATTGCGATCTGACGAACTATTTTTGATTTTAGTGAACTATTTTACTGCAAGATTGCTAAGTTGTATAGGTTGCTTTTTCGCTTCATACAAAGTCTAGTAATAAAAATTTTTAACACTGAAATAAAATTACTTACTATTTTTAAAAATCCTTGCACCTGCATTATATCCACGGCTTCTTTTAATTTGCGATTCAGAAATCGAAGACATTTTCAAAGCTGTGTTCAATATTTCGCGCTTAGAAAAACATTACACACAACGCATACTTAAATTTTACTAACATATATGGTTGGTTGACAAGTGTTGCCAAAGGAGAAAGGAAATAAGGAATTGCTTTAAAGTTAATTTTTCCAACGAAAATTCATGTTTTTTTTTTTAAATCTTAAAGTTTTATATATTTCAAAACTATGTTTCCTGATATTATTCTTATCGTTTATTTAAAACTTTTAGTTATTATTTTGCCTAATCAATCATGCGATTGGTTAATTCTGCTATCTGCGAGTGTTGCTATTCTGCTGTCTGGAGTTATATAGAATTTAACTCTCTGCTGTGAAAAATTCGTCCCTAACGTATGGGTGCTCCATCACAACAGAACTGCCCACCATTTCGCTCCTTTCATGAGACCACACTGGGTCTTGGACTTAGTTTGGATGTTGCTGTCTACCAAGTGAGATAAGAAAAAAAAAAAAAAAGAGGTTTAATCCGTTGGTGGCTTCGCTGTAGGCACTATTTCAAAATCGAGGAGGAGACTGGATGGCGTTTGTGATGTTCGGCCCTGGCCTCGTGAGTTGACTACCTGGTAGGAGTTTTCTAGGCTTCCCTCCCATTTGATACTCAAATGGGAGGGATGGGTAGTTACCCCTAAAATTCCTCCGGAAGGCACTATCTTCTTTCTTCAGCATCACGGTGCCAAGCCAGACTTCTACCCACGAGTGCTCCATCACAACAGAAGCTGTTCCTCCTTCCCTGAGACCAAATGGGGTCTTGGACTTGGTCTAGGTGTTGTTGTCTACCAAGTGAGATAAGAAAAAAAAAATGAGGTTTAATCCATTGGTGGCTTTGTTGTTGACACTGTTTCAAAAATCAAGGATTCTTGGAGACTGGATGGTTCTTGATTTTCATATTCTGTTCGTTCTTGATTTTGTTCAGATTCTTGTTCAAGTTCTTGATTTTCAGATTCTTGGTTCATGATTCTTCAATTCTTGTTCAGATTGATTCTTCAGATTCTTGGATGTTCAAGTTGATTCTTGTTCGTTCTTGAGATGTTCTTCTTGATTCTTCAGATTTCCTCGTGAGTCGGGCTACCTGGTGGGAGTTTTTCGCGTTTTCTCGCATACGATTCTTGTTCAAATGTAAAAAGTTCAGTTCACCTTGAGAAGTCAACCCGGAAGGCACTGCCCTCCTTCTTCAGCGACGGAGCAAACTTCACGGAGCCATAGACTTTTACCTATGAGTGTTCCATCACAACAGAAGCTGTCTCCCATTTCCTCCTTCCATGAGACCACACGGGGTCTTGTTGCTGTTTTGATAAGGAAAAAAAAAATACTAAATAAAAACTAAATAAATAAATCTAAAAGGTGTTTCATTAAATTTTTTGGGCGCATTACTTTTTTCCGCAATATTTGATTTATAATTATAATATATTTCTCAGAAATTTCAATATAGTTCGCCTACAATTATGTAGGATTTTTAATGCACCACAAAAATTTGAGAACCATTGCTTTAAAATATTATATATTAACTAGAAGACCCGGCCACGCGTTGCTGTGGCTTTCTTGTATTTCGTTCAATTATTAGATACTATAATTGGTATTGTTAAGGAAGTGATTGGTAAAGAATGATGAAAAGATCAAATTAAGTTTCAATGAATAGAAAATGTTTAATTTTTATTAATTTAATGAATGAGGTAGATAATGTTGATTTTTAAGACTGTTTTATAATTATTTTACGTAATATAATTTTTAATAATCATTACTTTCATTTAACTAAGAACTAAGCGATGAACACTATTTCTTGTTAGTCTGTCTTTCGTCGAAATAAATAAAATTCGATGGTTTTCGAATACGCAGAGCATGCAACATTACAGCTGCCCATGGGAGAAACACGGATTCTGAGGTTAGATTTTTTTGGTGGTCGTTTACTGAAAATGATAATTGAAGGCCAGATAATACTAATTAAAAATAAAATCGGATAGTAATAATAAAAGACTCCTTAAAAAATTCACAATAAAATACAAATGCAAACGATCGTTTAAGGTACACGAACACCTTAGCTAGAATTTTTATCTTTGTACACATTTTTGGATTGAATGTATCTAACAACTAATGATTTCTTATAAAAAAAATTTCATTATTATTTTTTTTTTTATCTTGATAAGCTAAAATAAGGGTAAAATGGTCAAAATTGATACTGTTACAAAACCTGAAATCAAATCAATATTTTTAAATTTCTAAGTTTGTATTTGTTTGTACTAACATTTTACAGTGAATAGACCTCTGATAAATTTATATCTTTATTATTTTGTGCTACTTAAATGCTGTCGACACAAAATTCTTCCAAAATTTGCATGTAATTCAAGTTTAACAATTGAAATAAAAATATTTATGTAGCTATAATCATTTCAGAGGTCCATTCTCTGTAAATATTTATGAAAACATAAATACAAAGTTTTGTAGCATTTGGATCAAAATTACTTGTGCTATGGTAGATTGTTTTCACATGAAAACAAAAAAGCATAAAAATTCATTCTGGAGAAAAAGCTAAAAACAACTTTTTAATTAAATATATTATTTTAAAAATGTTGTAAATATATTAAAATGCCATTGAATTATCAAGTTCATAGTCTTATTTATTAAAAAAATATAGTTTTGTTTTCCTTAAAGCTGCAATATTTTCTGAGATTTGTTTGAGTGTAAAAGTTAAAAATTTGCCTGTTAAACTTTTTTTTTTTTTAAGTAACTTCCTCCTATTTGCAAAGGCTTTTACAGAGAAATGACCTGAATTTAAAATATTTAGCCTTTTTGCAAGTGTTTTGATTAAATATATTCAAGACCTTTGAATTTCACATAAAAATATCAACTTTAATTGTTATTCTTTATATAGCATCGTTTATTCTTTAATAAAGTATAAGCATTGCAAAAATG
>BPLR01000580.1:0-60627 GCA_021605095.1 Caerostris extrusa | reverse complement strand
GAAGTTACGCTGCCCTCGCTATTAAGTTCAATGGTGTATGAGGTCGAGCTTTCTGAAAACACTTTATCAACTTGTACTTTTTATATGCTTCATTTGAAACAGCACTTCGAACTGAATTGCTAGGTACCAAGAATAACGTGTAAATTCTGCAATATTACTCGTATATTCTTGATGTTGTTTCTCAATCTGACGACTTGTTTGTGCCAAAATTGTAATCATGCATGAAATCTTGGAACGATTTTAATCCCATATGAATGGGGGATTCACTTTTATGTGGCATTCTGCTCATATTTTTATTTGTTTTGCGTTTTTGATTAAATTTGGTGTTTTCTTTTTTTCGAAATAATATTCTCTTACTTCATCACGAACTTTGTTCATTTCGTGGCTTTAAAATGGAATAAATGAACAGAGAAGAAATGTAACAGAAACCATTTTCATATGTGTTTCGAGAGAAAATGTTGACTTGCGTAAAAAATTGACGTGATTTGATTGCAAGCACTTATGTTGTGTTATTGTATAACGGACATAAATAAGAATAACTTCTTCCAATTTTCTTATATGTTTCCAACTTGTTTCTTTCCTATTTTTGTTGTTTTTTAAAAAAAATGTTGATCTGTAGTCAAAGTTTTGTACATGTGGATATCTGCTGTCATGGTTTTGCCAAAGTCTGTCAAACCGAAAATCTGTGTGGTACTCAAAATATTTTAAATCATAATTAAATAAATAATTTTTTATATTTAACTTTCTAATACTAAATATATTTGTGTGGTGGATTAAAACATTCTATCAGTATGTTAAATTACTTTGATTTTCTCTTGCAAAAAGCAATTTTTAATCTAACATTGTTTAGCTTTTATATCTTTTGCCTTTATTTTATAAGCATTTTTTTTTTTTAATTTATCATTGTATAACAAAATCATTCTATTTATTTATTTCCGACCTAAACAACAACGAAATTGTTTTCCTGTTTTTTTGTTACAGATTTATTTTCTATTGTTTTGTTGTTTCTTTGAACGAAACAATAGAATTATTGAGTTATTTAACAACAATTCTTAGTTTATCATTGTTATTTTTTTGTCACTTCCTAGATAACGGAATGGTGTATTTTTATGCAAAAAGTGTTCAACCTAATTCTAAGCTTACGAATTTAAAACAGTTTATTTTCGTTTTATCAAAAAACAAGCCACTGATATATGCCTGAAAGAATTTTCAGATTTTTTTTTCTCACCCATTTTAAAAGTGTGTGCATGTAAGATTCAGGGTTTTGTGTGAAGATGCATTGCTGTTTTTATTATCTTTCAGAATTTATGCTAATCAGTTATGAGTTTCTTTAAAACTTGAAGTTAATATTTTTTATTGCAATTTTCTTTCTCTTTACGCTTCTGGTAACCGAAATCTTTTATTTACTTCCCATTACATTTTAAATATGTATTTTTAGGAAAAAGTGCTATTTTCAACATGTTTTCTATCAATCGTTAAATCCTTTTCTAAGAAAATAATTAAAAGTATGAGATGTATGCACTATTATTTTAAAGATATGCAGTATACTTTAACGTTAGAGTATTTTGTACATTAATAGAATTGTGTTGGAAATTTTTATAAAATCGGCTGAAATTTGGATAACAGAATAATTCTGGGCAATTTTTTTTTTTTTTTTATATTTATTGGTGAATATTATTGTGTGGTTAGTATCTTAACTGTAATTTTAGTGAAAATGGCCAATGTTTTCTTGTGTGTTCAGTGAATAATTAAAATGACATTAAGTTCAAATTGATTAACTACTTTTGCTGTTTAATATCATCGTAGTCTGTTGTATGTACTTGCAGCACGTCACGATGAATAGACATGAATTTTTTTTTTTATTCAATATATTTGAAAAATATTTATGTAAAATATATGCATAGGAAGGCACATTGAAAGTAATAAAAGGGGAAATGCAGTATTTATTGAGGAAGTAAACATATTTGCATGGTAATTTGTTTTTAAAAGTAACTTTGAAAATTAAAATGCATATCTATGTTTATTCAGATATTGCTAATTTATTTATAATGAACGCATTCGTCCTACATTAAATTTTTCAAATTGTCTAAAATTTCTTGAGGCACAGTTAGAATGAATAAGAAATTTTAATATTTTTTTCAAATATTAAAGTATTACATTACGTCATTCTATTACATTTAATTAAACACTGTGCACGAGTTCATAATTCTATCAAACTACGGATATTATAATGGAAGTGCCAGTTTGTAAACAAATAATGTAAAGAAAGTGTAATTAAAAAAATGAATCCAACTTTCAAATATCATCATGGGGAAAAAAGAAAATCTGAAGTTTCACTTTTGATTAAGTTAGTGCTTATGAAATATATTAATATTTTTTTCCTTACTTATTCTTGTAGTCATTATTTTTTTTTATTTTGTTTATTAATTTTTGGGGAATTCCTATTAATGTAATCCTTTAAATATGCGGTATTGAAAGTTGGAATATATAAAACTTGGTTGATATAATCTTCCACGTTTTCTTCGATTTATTGGTATTTAGTAATAAAAAATGAAACAATATTAAAATGGAAATATTTGTTTCATGCCCTTGAGTGAATGTTTACTATATTTTTAGTGAATGTTTACTTATTTTATTTTATGAATTGTTTAGTGAATGTTTACTTATTTTATTTTATGAATTGTTTAGTGAATGTTTACTTATTTTATATTATGAATTGTTTAATGAATGTTTACTTATTTTGTATTCTGAATAGTTTAGTGAATGTTTACTTATTTTTAAAATTTTTTTTACTTTTATTTTTTTGAAAAGAACGTATTCCAATACCCATAAATCATTCCATGAATTTACAAATTTTGAAGACAACTTCGATAAAAAGAATCCAACCGATAAAACGAATAGTCCATGATTATATTAAGCGAAAGCATAATCATTAATGATAGCTTATCTTTGCGAGATGGTCACCATGCCCCACATAGTTGTCTGTTGATTGTCATAATAGATCCAGAAACTTTTGCTAACGAGCAAAGAAGCTCATGTCTGGTGTCAAAGGTGAAAGATTTTCGACCTAACGGCTTTTCCGGTTTTTCTAAAACAGGAGAAAGACCGCGTGCGAGCAAGCCGGGAGCTGCGTTTTGTATGTCTGTGTCGATTTTTTTTTTTTTTTTGTACCGGCGCCGCCGAGTTGTCTGCAGCTGGCACAACCAGCGTTTCCCTTTTGCCAGCATTGAGCGATGCGTCATTTGGATGACGACACACTTGATCAGGAGATTAAGAAGTTCAACGAAGAACCTTCATTTCTAGATGTTTTCCGGTATCCACCATAAATAAGGCTTCATCGGTGCCGGAGTTCTTCTTAAAAAAGGGTGGTGGGTAATCCTGAATGTTTCTTTCCGGAATCCACAAGGATCGACTCTGCACTTGCGCGTTTGGTGGCACGCGTTCCATTTATTTCAACTTGCGGCGAAATTCGATTCCGCAGTGATTTACGTGGGCAGTGAGCTGCAGGGGTGGTGATTCCAAGTGGAGTGAAGGCCGTGGAAGAATGTTCATCTTGTTAATGATCTTGTTTTCGGGTCCCAATCTGTTTTTATTGATCCGGGAGGGTTAATACAAAATCGATAACGCCCACCGAAAAGTGTTAGTTAGGATATTTACGAAGCGAACTGTTATTGGTTTGCTATCTTTAGCTTTGTTAATTGTTTTTTCCATGTCATAGTAGATGGAGTAATAGCTACAACGAGTATTTATCATAAGATTTTTGACCTAAAATGAATATTATTCTCTGAGCTGGTATATACAGGATTATGCATAGATTTGTTTGGCGGATGTTCCTCACAAGCATTATTTTAGTTAAATTATGAAACACATGTTATTTAATATATTTGTAATGCAGCATTTAATATTTAATATATTTGTTATATTGCAGTATTACATCTATCGGCTTAAATACTTTCCTGATAGTTTAATTTCATTCTGTTGAAATATTTTTTATAAGATGGATGTACATTTTTATTTCTTTCAGTTAAAAATTTCATGAATCTCTTAAGATAGTTTTTTTTTCCTTTATCAGAAACGTTTTGTTTTATATTATAATATAATACTACTGGAATTTTTCTTCTTCTTTATGCGTCTATGTCAGCATGAGGAATACCAATAATTAAAATAATATAATCAACATTCAATCTTATCGATGGTAGATTTGAAAAGAGATTAGTTTCCACAGACATTGAAATTTTTAATAGAACACTGATGCATTTATATTCAATAGAATTTCCCCATATGCATTTTAATTCCGTGGAGAATCTATTAAATAGATTTAGTACGGATTTATTAGAATCTATTAAACAGATTTAGTACTATTAGTTTACAACGAAACTTTTTGTTACTTGCTATGTATTTAGGGCTGGCAGTGAAAGGTCAAGACAGAACTTAGGTATTCTAAAAAAAATAAAGTTACGGTATTCAATTATTGTTGTTATAAAAACATGATGCAACATTCACCAGGAATTGAAGCCAAATAAATGACGGTGTGTCATAGAAATATTTCGAATTTAACATTGGATAAAAATGTTTCTGTACTTTTTAAAGTTCAGTTCCTAATTTTCTAATTAGAAGAAATTAGATTTAATCTAAATTATTAGATTAATTGTTATTACTATAATCATAATTTAAAATTAAAAACCTTCTTACGGCTCTCATTCGCTTTTTTTTTTTTTTTTGACAACTCGTCTTTTTATATTTATTTTGGAAAATTATAGAAATCCTTCCGATATTTCTTTAAAATCGAATTTCTTGCTTCCAATTATAAAACTAAAAATCTTATTGGTACTAATAGCTATTTATAATTTCGTAGTAAGATATATGAATCTTTTGCGCAAAGAGAATCTAGTATAACTTTTGCGTTGTTTGCAAAGTACGCTGGACAACATCAAAATTCCATGGAATTAAAATGCATATGGAGAAACTCTATGGAATATAAATGCATCAGTGCTCTATTAAAAATTTCAATGTCTATGGAAACTAATCTCTTTTTCAAATCTTCCGTAGATGGGTATGTATTATTGTCTGCAATTGCTGTGAAATTTGGACAGCAATGTTGAATTCAATGAGATGAGACTTCATTATTATTACAATTTTTTTACTATTTATTACTATTTTTTTCTTTTTGAATTGCTGTTTCTGCGAAGTATAGTTAGACCTGGTTAAGTGACCGTATGTGTTTAATTACAGTAATTTTCGAATTTTTTTTTTCCCTACCTCCTTTGTGTACCCAACCATGGTTATTTATTTCGTCATGCACAAATAAAATATACCAGTATCTGGCAACCGGATATGGGTGAATTAAAATCTTCTGCTTTTATTTTGTTCAGACGTTCTTCATTGCTTTGTTTTTTTTTTTACTCCTTTATTTATCTTACTTTCCATTATGTAGTGGACTCATTTCAGAGTTGAGCAGACGAAAATTGTAAAAATTCAAGTTGTAAAAAAAAAAGAATAAATAAAATCGAATAAAATAAAAGTTTTTTTCTTTTTCTGTGGGTTATTTTTGTAAAATCATGATCATGGTAGAGAGCTTTCTGGTCCATAATCTTCAGTTAACAAAAATTTCTTTTATCTTTTAATATTTTTAGAATATATGATTAACATAATTCGCGTTTATTACTAAAATTCTGTTTGTTGGGGAAAAAAAAAAAAAAAAGCATCAACTTTAAATGTAATGAAGATTATTAAAAGGTGGCTCCTTTTTATCGTCTATAAAAAAACAGAAAAATAATTTTGTGAGAAAATGAAAGTTAAGTATTTATTCTTAGGGTTTGATTTTTTTTTAAAGTATAGAGAATAATTGTAACGAAGAGAAAGGATATTACCTAGAACTGAATTAGTTTATTGCAGGGAGCATTGTGTAGACACGGGTATGCAGTTACCTCCTTAGGTTAAGATATGTCCAGTTTATGATTTTGAGCCTCAAACTTCATTAATAAATGTTTAGTTTATTTCAAAATTTATTCATGTATCTGAGAACTATGTCAATGAAAGTTAATGTAACTTGAACTACGTACTAAAACATCACTAATTTACATAGCGTGCGAATAATATAATATTCGCATGAAAAACTGAAGCATTAGTACCTTGCTTTCACTGAATGTTGCTCCTGCATAAAAGATGTTTAAAAACCCACTATGAGATCAGTCAGTGGCACGAGTATTAATATCACTTTGGCACGTAATATGTTAACTAGGATATATGTGTCGAATTTATTCTGCTATGCCTCAATTAATTTTTCAGAATTACTGTTTCTTCTCTTTTTAAGAGAAGAAACAGTGCTTCTTTCCTTTCATTGTATTATGCATTAATATAAGATTGTTAAAATACTGCTTTATTGCTAAGTGAGTATTTTAAAATATATTAATTTAGGAGTCATGTTCTGTGTAACATTTATTTTTTTTTTCGAATTATGGAAGTTATGTAGGATTTAATGTTGAAAACATAAAAAGATTTTTTTAATTTTAATTAAAACTTTTCCTCTTTCTCGTATAATTTGCCATTTTAAAAATATTTCTGTTGAACCAAGTATTGTCAGCTTATAGATTTTTAGCAAAAATATATTTACATGTACTGGTTGCAATAAATAAATAAAAAAGATTTAAGCTAAAAAAAAAAAAAAAAAAATAGTCCCGCAAACACTCATGTAACATTGTATAACTTTTAATATAATTAAAAATATTTTTTTTATTCTAATGCAGCTGGTAAACACTTACACAGGTTGGTCTTGGATGCCTTAAGGTAAGCGCTGCACAGACGTTACTCACTTTGCATTACCCAGGGGGCGCGTGTAACTTGAAGATAAACTACGGACGCGGATTAACAATGCCCCCGCAAACTCTACGATCCTGTTAGGACCGGGACCTACGGTTTAAAGTGGATTCCGAACCACTACAAACATCCATGGCACCGCCGGGACTCGAACCCGAAACCTGTTGTACCGAGAAGCCAGAGGCTGCCAAGCTGCCATTCAGGCCCATAATTAAAAATATTAAAATGTAAAAAAAATAATATATAACAATATTTATAAATAATGAATTTACTTGAATTTTTTAAACAATATCATCATCATCATCAGCATCAGTGGCGCAACATCATCAGTGGTGGTGCCAAGGACGTTTACCTACTGGCAGATTTCGAAACAGGAGATGTCATCTTTTAACGGGGTAGGATTGTCAGCCCTACGCCCAATGCTCTGTGATCATATTAGACCGGGACCTACGATTTAAAGTAGATTCCGAATCACTACAAACATCCAAGGCACCTCTGGGACTCGAACCCGAAACCTGTGGCATCGTGCGCCAGAGCTTTTAAACAATATAGTATAATTAATTTTTTGTCCTCCATATGAATTGACTACAAGAATTGTTTTCTATTGTGTTTTTTAAAAACAGCCAATCAGTTTCAGTAAACACTACTGTTATTTAAGTATAGTTTTTAATCTAATGATTTCTGTAATTTGATCTCCTTCGTTAAAAATTTAGGATTATTTTTAACATTAATAACTCAGTAGCTGCATTAGGAATGTACCTTGATTTTTTTGTACACTTAAATATAACTCAAACTCCCTTCTCTTCCCTAATTTCTTTTTAACTCATAACGCTTTCCTTCATTTTCTGAAAGAGAGTGGAAAAAAAAATCCTGTTGTAGAAAGAGTAAAAAAAGTTTTTTTTTGCATATCGGGTTACCAAAAAAATTTTTACACGAGTTTAAAGAGAAAGCGAAAGTTGTACCAAACTTAGAACCATAGCGGGGAAGCACGATGTTTTTTGTAGGAAAATATCTCAAATTACTCGATGAAAGAATAATCGATTTCTAAAATGTGTGTGTTTTTTTTTTTTTTTTTTAAATAATCTATTTTTAAAATGGATTTTTTTTTTTTTTTGAGATACAGTCTTTTTTTGTTATTACATTTTGCATGCTAGATTCAAATATATATATATATATTTCTAATGCAGCTGCCAAACACTTAGACATTTGTCTTTGCTGCCTTAAGGCTGCACCGACGTTACTCACTTAGCACTACCCAGGAGGTGCGTGTATCTTGAAGATAACGCGGAGTAACAATACCCCCGCAACACTCTACGATCCTGTTAGACCGGGACCTACGGTTTAAAGTGGATACCGAACCACTACAAACATCCATTGCACTGCCGAGACTCGAACCCGAAACTTGTGGTACCGAGGCGCCAGAGCTCATAAAGATGGAACACTTTAATTTTAAGAATTCCTTAAGTGAAAATTTACTATCATCTAATATTACACTAGAGAAAATTTTCTATTATTATACTTGTAAAAATAAAAATTATTAAAGTGGATTCCGAACCACTACAAACACCCGTGGCACCGCCGGGACTGGAACCCGAAAGCTGTAGTACTAAGCGCTAGCCACTCGGCCATCGGCCCCCAGATTCAAAAATACTCAGTGTAAATTTAATATTACTTAATTTAAATAAATTTACACGAACAAACATTAGAAATTGTTTATAGCACTACTTTAAATTAAACTACTAGACTGCAGATATTAATTTTTTACTTTCTGTAGTCTAGCTTATTAAAATATTGACTGGAATTTGGATTTCAAGCCATTTATACTGGTTTTAAATCTACAAATTTACAAAACATATTTTCAGGTTACAGTTAAGTAAGTTTTTTAGGTTTCGTTTACTGACTTTTGTACTTTAGTTCAAAATTGTTACGTAAATATCAATCTTTATAATTACTAAAGCAGATTAGAAATCATAAATTGTAAAATGTAAAATCTGTGGTTTAAAATAAGGAAAACAATTAACGTAAGATCTTTTATAATCTTGTATTTGTATTTCTTTTTTTAATAATAAAAAAAAAAAAAAAATTGTATTCTGTTCTTTACAATTATATACAAACATTCTCGATAATAAAAACAATGAAGTGGTAAAATAAATTTTGTACACACTAATCCAAAATAATACAAGTGTTGTGATCTAATGACTTAGATAAAGAAGTTTTATTTAGAGAACTAAGAAATCTTTTTATCTTTTAAAACACCCCAGGATTTAAATAAATTATTAGAGCTTAAAATTAAATAAAAAAAAATATATAAAACTCATTTTATATTCCATACTTTTGTAGCATGATAACAGCTTAAGAGAACAAAAAAATTGTACGAAATGAACTCGGCTCCAAATAACCTGTCAGGTTGAAGGTTGTTGAATCTAGAATTTCCGACTGTTTGAACTTGACTTTTCATGTTTAAAAAACTGATTACTAGTTAAGGCATTAACATGCACGACAGTAGATTTTCCGTTTGAGTAACCAGGTAAGATATAGAGACAAACATTGAATAGTTTTTATTGTTTCCATTTAATTTTATCGGTAGGTCTGTTATGTATAACGGTTTTGGTCTCAAGATGTTTATTAACTATTTCTCTCATTTCAATGCAAATATCATTGAAGAGAGTTTGGTTTGTCGCTCTTCGGTCATCTTGTGCACACTTTAGGCTAATTAGACGGGGACCTACAGTGTAACATGGATTCCAAACCGCTAACAGACATCCATGCTACCGTCAGGATTCGAACTAGAGGCCATGGTACCAGAGGCCAGAGCGCTAGCCAATTGGCCATCAGGCCGCCCATTGAAGAGAAAAAGATAGTATTGCCAAACAATCGATATTACGAAACTGGCTACTGATGTAAAACACAATTTAACGTTACCCAGATTTTGCTACTACAATTGTGAGCGATTCGGATTTTTCCCATACGATAAGCCAATGCGGGGTAGTTCCCTCTAAAAGTCCTCCCGTCCGTCTTCAGTGACTCGGAGCCAAGTCAGACTTCTACCTACGGATGTTTCATCACAGCAGTAGCTGCCACCTTTCCCTCTGTCCATGAGTAGATTACTCATGAAGTATCCGTTCCGTGACGGACACTGAGGATTAGTCACAACAACAACAACGTCTCACATTAGTTGTCACATTTAAAGACACCCATCAAACAGCCTGGCGGAGTTTTCCGAGTTTTCTCGCTTATAATGGGTTGTTTGTGGTATTCGTAAGAGAAAGCGAGGCCACCAGGGTATATAAATTGTTAATTGCATTATTATTACGTTTGAAAAAGAGACTGATTTTAAAAGCAAAAGTTCTTTTGTTTTGGAATTCAAGTTGAACCCAAAATAAATATCGCTTAAAAATTGTTATGTTAATAACATTGCAATCACATCGATATGTATCATTATATTATATACATCAAGTCGTATATTCACCCCAATTTTCTAAGCAGCTCTGTTGAAATTGACGAAATAAATACATTCTGTTTTTATTACTACTATTACGTAATAATTATTTATGCATTCTAACATTGTCTTATTGAATCTGTTGAGTTTTGTTTCTTCGTTTGTACCTGTCGAATCCAAATTACTCATTTCCACATCCATCCTATTCTACTACTGTTCCCGCATACTTATTCGATTGTTCGAACTCTTTCTTGACCAATCATTTCGCAACTTTGCGGTCTCTACAAATGACTAACATTTACTCCAAGGTCAGATACACAAATGTTATTATCTACAGCTGGTGTTTTATTCTCCGTGACGTCACGTTGCATCTATTTTGTTATGTGAAGGACTATGTTATTAATTATCGCCAGATGTTTCCTAAAAAGCTATTTGTTGTAATTTTTGTGTCACATTTATGCCCTTTCGTGTTTAGATTTTTATTTATTTATTTTTTTTTATCCATACTGGAATCGCGAACTAATCGTTTGTCTTCATTAATTCCAGTGTACCAATTTCAACCATGTCTTCATACATGGATGGGATATTCAAATGCATAAAGGCATGGCTGACTTGATTGGGTCAAGCATTTCACTAACGTGGCGCGTCCTGCACAAAATACTCACTGCATAGATTAAGTCAGCAATTAGGAAGTTGTTTTAAGTCGGCTTCTCATCCATATAAAAAATGAATGTCCTGTCACACTGGTCGAGCGCGTTGCTCATTCTTTATGAAATGTCTGTCTTCGAAAGAATAAATTACTAAAGCGTGTGTGCATTTTAATATAAGAGTCCTTTCCTGTGCTGTTGGTAAGACTGGCTCACGTGCGATAATAATTTTTAGCCTGCAATTATTTGGTGCTTTTTCGCGTACTGGTATGTTAAAGCCTTTTCAAGTGTAATTGTGACATTTGTTAGCATGATTATTTAATACGTTTATTACCGTAAGTGTTAGTTATCGTTATCTGGCTTGGTTTTCTATTTTTATTTCGTGTATCGAGCCTTGTTTTTTTTGCCCCCTTCCCCCATGCCAAAAAAAAAAAAAAAAAAAAAAAAAAAAGTGGTGAAAATTAAGCATGATTATCACTAAATACTAATGATGATAATGGCCTAGAATTTGTTTAAAAAATTTGATCAGTTTCTAAACGTTTTAAAAATTGCCAATTTCCAAAAGGTATTTAAATTTTAAGAATATGCTAAAATGTTCCTTAAAACTAAAGGTTTCATATATAAGTATTTCGAACAATAAATAGTAAAGTATAATAAATTACATAATAGTATAAGTACGATAGTAAAGTGATAGTAGTACAATATAGTAAATAGTAAGTACAATATAAAAGTAATAGTAGTACAATAGTAAATACAATAGTAAAGTAATAGTAGTACAATAGTAAATAGTAAAGTACAATAGTAAATAGTAAGTACAATGGTAAAGTAATAGTAGTACAATAGTAATATAGTAAATAGTAAAGTATTTCATGCAATACATAGACTCAGTTTATCGAATAAAAAATTCATGCAAATATTTATAACTCTACAGTTATAACTTTATTTACATTCTTACAGGAAAATGTAAAAATCAGAAACGGAGAAAATTATGTGGAATAAAAGATGCATTAAATAGTCGCTTTTGATACTTCCATTTTTTGTTACTGTGGCCATAATTTTTGCCTGATTGAAATGCGGTTTGCTTTAGAATATCTTAACATTCTAAATTATTTTTTAAAAATATTTTTGAAATTGAGCACTTTTTTTACGCGAAATATTAATCTAACCAGAATGTTGTGCTGACCACGAAAAATATATGCAGCAAGAAAATAAATTATGCGCGAAAGTGCAAAAAGTTTTTATGAATTTCAGTTTAACAGCTCTTTAATTGTGAATTTCTGCTCCTTTTACATCACGTTTTTGCCAAATAGACTATCTTTAAAAAATATTAGAATCTCCATGGGAAGTATTGAAAATAATGATTTTGTAAACAAAACCTCCCTTGGCACTCTCGGTTCTAGCCACTTCTTTATAAAAGGTTTTTATTTTATTTTATTATTCCACTCCGCTTTCATTTGTAAGCGAAGACAACTTGAAATAGTACTGGCCTCATGTGGTTTCTTTTTACAAGATGTGGTTGTATGAATTATGGGAGAGTTCGTGCTCTTAGTAACTGATACATCGCGGGGGGATATAGCCTGAACTTTCTGATTTAAGCGAACAAGTTCACCTGCACTAAATCTTCTACATCATCCACGTACGTTTAAATGCTCGTAACTTTCTCTGATTACTTCATATTTCAAGTCTATTGTTTCTAGGGCCTCTCAGAATGACAAAGAAAATATTTTGGGGGCTAAGAGTTTATTTTTGTTTAGTGTAAAATAAAGTTGAATATGCTTATGAAATTATTACTAAAAATAAAGTGCTTTAAAAAGTTTTTTTTTTTTGTGTTTCTTTTTAATAATTAATGATTCAAACTAACAGATGTTGATTGAAAGCAAGTCATTGTATTTGTAAAACATTAATTTCATGAGCCCTTACCAAAATGTAAGTGCCATTGTAGTTGAACATACTAGACTGTAGTTGATTATGTTGAACGTACTAGACATTGTAATTGAACAAGGCTTTTTCAACCTTTGCTTTTTGCTTTCTGGAGCCGCGTTAATAGGAAATAAGTTGTCTAGTCACATCGGAAGCATGCTAATTTTAAGTTCATAATGTACATTCTATGATATTCGCCATAACAAGCAAGTAAGAATGGGATATAATGAACTTTGACTTCTGTTGTTGTTTAGAAATTTTTTAAATTGTTTGTTGTCGGTTGTAATCATTGAGTTATGAAATGCTCTTTTAAGTAAGTTGCCGATTTTATTTTATTTTCATGCTTTTCAAACTCATTACAGCCCACAACTTTAAAATGTAGATCACTGTCTGTTTAGCCCTCGTGTGCACAAGATGATCGTAGAGCGACAAACCAAACCAAACCATTACAGCCCCAAGTCCACTGGACCCTGATTTAGAGACCATATTTCATGTAAAAATTATTTATAATTATGATTTTTATAATTAATTTACTATATATACACCTAAGAACTCATGAAGAACCTCTTTTCGATTTAAAGAATTTTTTTTTAACAATAGATATTTAAAAATTTACTATTTTTACTTTTAAATATTCTGATCAATTTTTCATATATAATAAATGGTATGAGAAAAAAATGAACTGTCCATAACCCCAAATCGCACATTGAATGAAAAATGAGTGTCGAGGGTTCTTTAGTGCGTCCAAAGTCACTCTACTAAGAAATCTGAGCTTTGATCCAAAATAGCCCTAAGTGGAATTTAGGTACTTATGTTATTCTTAGCGATTGTCTTTGTTATGTGCAGCTTGTCTTTGTGCTTGTTTGTAAGCCAGTTTTATTTCCCAGCTGGTAGAAATGAATTTGCTATTTAAATTTTTAAGGTTTTAGATTTTGAATTGATTTCAAATGGTTTTGTAATAAAACGTTGAGATTAAAGATTATTAAAAATAGTTAATTATGATGTGTAATTTTGCTTAATTTTGTCAAATTTATGTAATCTATTTGTTCATTTTTTTAAATAAAACTTTTAATGTTAAATATTTTTTAGTTTTATGAAAAAAATGAGATTATTAATATTTTATTTTTTTTTTTTTTTTAAAAGAATAATCCTATTAAAAAAGTTTTACTTTGCAATTTGATGGAATCAATTATAATTAATATACTTTTATTTTATATTAAATTTCCATTTATTAAAGAATATTATTGTATTAAAAAATATATATATATCAAGCTTGAACAAAATAATTACAGAAAACAAAAAAATGCCTTGTCAGTACTTGAGGTATCGACTGTTGTCTTATGATTTTTATTTGAATTGAAAGCTTTGGTTAACTTTCTGTAGTTATACAAAATTTAAGAAACTAAAACTATTTTTGAAAGTAGGTTTTTGTTTTTGTGAAAGTAATGTTATAAATAATTTTGGTATAACAAGAAAGTAATTCAGTATTTATATCATCCTAGTTCCTGTTTCAAAATTCTTATGACTAAGACGTTAAGAAAATTTCCGTTTCAATTTGAAGGTGCATCCATTTTATGTTTCTACTGCTTTTACAAATATTTTGCAGTTTTGAAATCTTTGAAATGAGATATCTATAGTGCTAGAAATAGTAACAATTGAAACTGCACAATGTATTGTTGTCAAAATGGCTATGATTGAAGTAGAACTGACTTCTTATTTTCCTTTCTTCTGAAGTTATCCAATTGTGTATTGGTCTTGATGTGTGCTGAACTAATAACTCACTTTATTGAATTTCGTTTCGACTTTGACAAATGGCTTTGGAATTGTTTATGAGAGACGTTCATTTCTACTATTCTATTTCTTCCTAGTTGATGTTAATAGTGGAGCAATAAATAGCCTGAATATCAACAGTTTCGATGAATTGGATTTGTGTGTTTCTAATTATTTTATCGTGAATCATGTTGTCATTCGAAATGTACTTTCTGTTTATTAACGTGGGTGTGTTTCTAAAGTCAGTCATTTATATCTATTTGTTATTTAGTTAATAATGTAACTAAAGTAAATGCTTCCATTTATTTCTATTTGCCATTATTCGACTACTTTATTATTGTTATTGCATAACAGATGGATATAGGATTCGTTTTTGGTTAATGTAATTATTATAATATGATAGCCTTATATGTATTATGTTGGGCTTCCTGGATAACATTGAATTTCCTTTTAGGTTGCATCAACATTATTGGCAATGACATAAAATGAAAATAATTTTTTTTTTAAAAATTATATATTGTTTTTTTAATTCTCTTTTGTCAAAAATAATTGTTTAATTTATGAGATTATGTTGAAATTCTCCTGAAAGATCCGTAAATAAAGTTAAAAATTTAATTCAATTTGAGAATTAGGAACTCTACTTAATTCTATGCTTGATAATTTTATAGCAATAGTAGTGTAAGATCAAGTACCTTATTGTATTTTAAAATTCAATTTATTTTTATAAATATTGAAGAAGACGTTATATATGAAATTACAAAAAAATATTTAGTGCTTATGAAAACAGTCTCTTATGAACAAATGCATTTTTTTAATCTTATAAATTCGCCAAAAATGTATTACACCATTGTGTTAGAATAACATAATCCTAAGCCGTAGCCTCACTTTAGACTCAATTATCAATATTTTTATTACTGATGATGTTGTTTTCTTTTTGAAGCTGTAGCCTCACTTTAGACAATCAATGATCAATATTTTTATTATTGTTAATGATGTTTTCATTTTGAAGATGTAGCCTCACTTTAGACAATCAATTCTCAATATTTTTATTATTGTTAATGATGTTTTCATTTTGAAGATGTAGCCTCACTTTAGACAATGATTAATATTTTTATTATTGTTAATGATGTTTTCATTTTGAAGATGATCAATATTTTTTTTATTATTGTTAATGATGTTTTCATTTTGAAGATGTAGCCTCACTTTAGACAATCAATGATCAATATTTTTATTATTGTTAATGATGTTTTCATTTTGAAGCTGTAGCCTCACTTTAGACAATCAATGATCAATATTTTTATTATTGTTACTGATGTTTTCATTTTGAAGATGTAGCCTCACTTTAGACAATCAATGATCAATATTTTTTATTACCGATGATATTGTTTTCTTTCGGATTTGATAGAGTATGTTATTGGTGTAACCATTACTCTTGAAAATGTACAACAATATATACGTTGATATCTTTCGAAACACTTAAAAATTAGCAATGATATGAAACTCAACTTCCAGTGCTGACATTAATGAATTACTCTGATCAAAAAGTTAATATGAAAATTTATAGCTTTCTTTTAATAAATAAATCATTCTCTTATAAGGTACATTTCGTATCAAATTACCTTAGAATCTGCCTAAATTACTTGACTGTTAAATCACCATAGCTTAGGGACGTAATTTTTGAAGGACATTGGCGAATTTAGGTTGACAATCACAGTATGGTCATTTAAAATAACGCAATAATGTACATTTTTCGAAACATTAAAAAATTAGCGGTGGTATGAAACTCAACTTCCAGTGCTGACATTAATGAATTATTTTGTTCTAAAAGTTAATGTGGAAATT
The DNA here is from genome assembly GCA_021605095.1 of Caerostris extrusa. NCBI lineage: Eukaryota > Metazoa > Arthropoda > Arachnida > Araneae > Araneidae > Caerostris > Caerostris extrusa. Next base: position 44,193 of record BPLR01000580.1, on the reverse strand, counting down.
TATAGCTTTCTTTTAACAAATAAAACATTCTCTTACAAGGTGCTTTTCATATTAAATTACCTTAGAATCTGCCTAAATTACTTGGCTGTTAAATCACCATAGCTTAGTGACGTAATTTTTGAAGGACATTGGCGAATTTAGGTTGGCAGTCACAGTATGGTCATTTAAAATAACGCAATAGTGTACATTTCTATTAAGAGTGTGAACATGACCCATTAAAGTATCTTGTTTCTACTTTCTTGTTCCGAGATATATTAACCTCTATTGTTAAGGAACATTTTATTGAATTTCCCTATTTTTGCTGTTGTGTGACCTCGAATGAAAAGAAATTTTTAAGGAATGTCTGATTGATTGTTAATTCAAAGTAAATTTAGTCATTTTCTTGTCTTTTTCTTCGAATAATAGACGAAAGGAAACAAGATTTAAATAACTGCTTGCATCATAATGGGAAAAAAAAAAAAGTAAAGGGAAAAATGGCTTAGCGGTTAACTTGAACGTTTCCTTGTTTTCATTTCCATAAAACTCTTTGTTTTGGCGTGAATCACTACTCATGTTATCTATCCACCATGGATATTGCAGCACCATTGCTTCATCATTCTCTCGCAGAGTGACAGATTTGCGAGGTATTATTTTTGTGGAAATTTTCAGAAATAAAAGTTAATAAAAAGAACAACCAAAGAATAAAAAAACATGTTTCCAGACTTTCGGGACATGTATTTATTACTGTTACATTCGAAATAGTGTTCAGCTACTTTAAAGCAAATTTGCCAGTGAGTCATATATTGCATTTTTAAAAGCCAAATGTTTTTACAAGTGATGTGTAAGAAGCAGAACAAATAACAGTTTTATTGTACCTTGTTACTTGTTTCCAATTATCCTGCTCTCTTCAATTTAAATTGAACTCTCGTTAAAAGATGATCGTATTTGCTATATTGTATAATGGAAAAATGGCGATTTGGCAAAATGGTACCCTTTACTGGAGGGCCAGAGAAAACATGACTTGATCATACGGTCTTTTATTACGATGTTTCTAGCTTTTTCAATTTTTATCTTTAGAACATTTAACTGCTTTAAAGGCCTTTTTTTTTTTTCGTTTTTGTTAAGAATGTCAGGTCTTTTCCTTTTGTAATTTTGATTTGTTTATATGTTCTTTTTGTTTCTACAGTAAGTGGCCAAATTTGTAAGGATTGAGTTTTAACAAAGCCATAGGTAACGACAACAACATATAATGGAAAAAAATTCAGCTATTTTTCCACTTTTTGATGAAGGGAATCTATTTTTTTTAGATTTTTAGTTGTATAAGGAAATCATTGTACGATTTACTTAGTTTTAATAACAACTTTTAACAGTCTATTTGTTATGGTTTCGAGAATTTTCAAGTATTTTAAAATAGGAAGAATGAAGAGGAAGAAAAATATTTATATTTTAGAAAATACAATAAAATTAATTACACGTTTCAAATAATGTGCTTGAAATTAGACGTAAGTAGTCAATTGGTTGCATTCGTGAATATGTTATTTCATGTGAATGTAATCAATTTATGAATGCATAACAATTTCCTGAGAAAAACGGATATATTTCGTATTGTGATTATTTATTATAACTTACGACCTTTTCTTTATCATATTGTGTTCGTAAATAATTTGTGAAATATTATTAAGTATTACACTAATATTCAGTTTTTTTCTTTAGCTTTTCAACTGAAATGTTAAAAATGAATTTCGTAATTAAATTGAACATTATAAGTCTCAAAATGCAAATAATAACAGTTGACAGTCATTATTAACTTTGGATATTTTTTGTCACTACTGATTTTTTGAAACATAATGCGAGATTTTTTTTTTTTTAGAACCCTTTCTTTTGTTATTCCTAAATTTTTATTTTTTCTGAAATTTGAATAATGCACTCATTTATGCCCCCTTTTTTTTTTTTACATAGAAATCTTTTAGACCTGTGTATGAAAACCTGAATTTCTCCATTGAGAAATTTTCAAGAAATAAAAAAATGTGCTCTAGCGTTTTTCGTAAACTTTTCTTGCAGCTGTTATTTATTTCTCGAACTGGCCCGTATATCATAGCCACATAATACCATTTTTCAGCTGCATGGGTGGATCTCCGCAATTTCTACATTGGATGTTTTTTCCAGATGTTTCAGAGTTTATTTTAATTCAGGTCTCATTCGTGTACTGAATACCAACTTTTTCTCGTGACCCTTGCTGACCACCCAACAAAATATTCCTTCCTCTCCCTCTAATACTTTTTGAACTTAACTCGACTAGCTTTTAGGCGAGATGCTGTCAGGTAAAATAATTTTCCACCTGCATATAATTACCATTTTATCTAGCAGTTCTAAGCGTTTGGACTTATTAACCGATCTGTTAATAAGTCCAAATGCTTGTTAGATTATAATATATTTTCGGTTATTAAATCAAATGAATGCGAACTCATTTTTAAATGACCGATTATTTAAATTGAGCTGATTGAAGATGCTCATTTTTTTGCCACGTGTTTTATAGCTTGCTATTTTGCTATAATGTTTCTCTGCAGGTGACGCATTGCACACATAAAATTAAACTCTCTCGTATATTTTTTAAAAAATTATACGAATGATCATCATCGGATATGCAAATGATAACATTAGCTTTTAATTTATTTCCACCCTATTGAGATTTGAAAAGGGCTAATCATTTGTAATAAGATACTGAGTTATGTACATTGTAGTTAAATTAATTAAAATGCTTAGAACGATATTTTATCTGGGAGAAAAAGGGAATTATTTGAATCTTTTATTTGCAAAAATCCTCGAGTTTTCAAATGTACCACATTTGTTAAAAAAACATGGACTACCTTATCGAGAGGATTTGATCTTTCAAAGTTGAAACGAGAACAAAATATCAGAAGACAAGTTTAAAATTTAAAATAAAAATTTTTAAATTGATTTTGTTTTTTTAATATTATATTCTTAACGTTTTAGACCTTTATTATGTTTGTAATTAGAAAAGTAAGTTTATTTATTATTTTTTTTGGGGGGATAAGTAAGCTCATTTATTTAACAATTTGTGCATGACATGAGATTTTAAGAAATTTGCTTTCATGTAGTTCTTAATATTTTAAACTGGGAGGATGATCCATGCTTTTTTTTATGAGTATCTGATTAATCAAAGCATTATGCATGTATGTAAATAATACAGATATTCACTCATAATAGATACAATTTATATTTTATTAATTATGTAAATAATTTGTTGTTACCTATGGCTTTATTGGAACTCAATCCATACAAATTTGGCCAGTTTCCGTAGAAACAAAAAGAAGATATAATCAAATTAAAATTGCAAAGGGAAAAGACAGACATGCTTCACAAAAATGACTAAAAAGCCTTAAAAAGAAGTTAAATGCTTTAAGAATAAAAATTTAAAAAGCTAGAAGCACCATAATAAATGTCCGTGTGAATCAGGGCATGCTTTCTCTGGCTCTCTAGTAAAGGGTGCAAAAATGACGTTTGTGTTTTAATGTCTCATTCATGTTTTATGCAAATAAATTAACGATTGCTTTTTGTATAGTCTCATTTTTGAGTATAAAAATGTAATGTTATTAGTGTAAAAGTTTATAACTCTCTTTTATTTCATTCTTGCCCTTTTTGCCGAATTATGCTAATTTAAATGTCTTTGATATCACTTTAGTCCACCTTTTGCTTATGTATCTTAAAGTTTTAAAAAAGTTCAAGTGTTTTTGTCTTTTAACAAACTTCTGGCTATTTATTTATTTTTTTTTTAAAGTTTGACTTTTCCGTTTTTTTAAAGTTTTACAAAACGAATGGGAGAGTTTGAGGTGTCAAAATAACTGAACTGCTGATTAATTTTTGTCATTTCTCTTCTAGTAGCAATCCAGTAGGGAAGAATTCAAAAAAAAATTGTCGCTTCTGTCAAGTCTTCTGAAGTGCTAACGCCGCGAATGTAAAGACACTTTCTCTCCTTTGTTCTTTTTCAACGTCTTCACATTGCTTTTAGCTTCTGTTTCCGTGGTCTTGTCTCGCCCGCCGAAAATAAATTTCAACATAGGGAACTGGGAGAAGCTTTTTCTAAACATTCTTTTAAGAGCCATGGAAAAATATTTAACGCGAATTCATTCTTGTCCACAACTCTTGTTGCGTCCCATGAGCTAAAACATCACAGATCTCTGAAAAATTTTGCTTATAATGATGGTTGATAATTTTTGACGAGAGTAGGTGGAAAGTAAAAAAATGAGCAGGATGCACTTAAAATTTATTGTAAACTAAAATCTTATTATTTTTTTTTTTTCCTATCAAAATAAAAATCTTACTAGTGTTGAAAAGAAAATGGTATTTTTAAATACCTTCGCGGAAAATATTTTTAGGGCTTGTTGGGATACCAACAACTGCCAGTACATATCAGAGTGTTCTAGTTCCCGTGTCGACGTTGTGTTAAACGTTTTTTTGTGTGTGATTACGATAGTTTTAAAGCGTTTTCCTTTTTTAATTTGATACTTATTTGAGAATAAGTATGGCTACAGGGGCAAATCAGTTTTTTACTTTATTTTCAGGTTAGTATACTTTGATTAGGGATTAGTATATTTTGGTTAGTGTATATTTGATTTTCAGGTTAGTATATTTTGATTAGTATAGTATATTTTTGTTTGATTTTTAATTTTTAATTTCAGTTTCCTTTCAATAGTTTTTCTGTTAAATTAAAAATCTGAAATTGCGCGAAGAATTTTTAAATAATTTTCCATTAGATTCTGTGAAAAATTTTGCTAGGAAATTTATAAAGTGTGTATAAGTTTGGGGAAGGGGTAATTGCTTTGGTACATTTACAATCGTTTTTGTTAAATGATAAATATGACACATAATTTTGTCTGTAAAGTTACGACATGAAAAAAAAAAAAAAAAATGTGAATGAAAATGCTGAATCATTAATTTAATTTTAAATATCTTAATTATTCTTTTAAAATATTTTCTTATTAAAATATTAGAGTATTTATTTATTTTTTTTAATTTTGTGAAATATCTTCAATTAATTTATTATCAACGTAAGAAAAGTTCCATAGAATTTTAATATTGAGATAATTTAAAAAATGTCAACAGATGGCGCTCTAATATCGAAGATCATTTTTTGAATATCCATCGTTGATTCAACTTGTTTTGATAATCTGCTCAAATCCGTTGCCTATTTTAAGGAATGGAGCAAATAGCATTAGCATAACTCTTGTTGTTCTTGAATTGCAGTTAAAAACAAACACTATGCATAACGGTTACTAAACATGTGCTGTATAAAATTCCGTGTTTATTTATTTATGCACCGCAATTTTTTAGGTCATATTCTTTTTTATGTTGAGAATCAAATTCAGGTGAACGAACGCTAAGTTACTTCTAGACACGTGATATAACATTTACCGGTAAATTTATTATGACTTTTGTATAATAAAAATAAATCTTGGTGCAAAAAAAACATTGAATGTCGTGATAGTCGTTAAATTTTGTACTGTCAGCCTGTTGATTTGAGATCGACCTTTCAAATTTTACAAAATTTTTCGTTAAATGATAATATATTAAGAACCCATCCCCCCTTTTTTTTTTAAAAAAAATAAAGTATTATTTATTAATATAGAAAAATATTATAAAAGAAATATTTTAAGTTTCATTTTCTTAATTTATTAAAACATTTTATTGCTTATATCTTTTTCAATATCGATTGCAGACAGCATATTTCTTACGTGCATTAATGTTTTTGGCAGCTCTAATATTTTCCAATTTTCTTATCAAACTATACCATCGTCGTGATTTTTTAAAAATTTTATTTTTATTATGTGCTGCGTGCTTTAAGTGGCTCCTTCCTCTTTCTGTTTTTTGTTTACTTTTTAATAGTTAAGTTCTTTCATTATTGTAATTTGTAATGGTAGATGGCCAAAGTAGAATTTTCGATGAAATCTTGTATGCTCTATCGTTTTCATATTTTTAAAAACTTTTATTAAATTCTTTAAAAAGGACGTTATTAAATATTTGAAAAATTTGAATTGAGTGAATTTGTCGAAAAAACCCAGTGGTAAAAATCGTTCAATTTCGTGTTTAACAGTGAATTATATTTTGATAAATTGCTTATGAATTTTAAAATTAGAAGTTAAAATTAAAAAAAAAAAAAAAAAGGAATTTTTTTCTCTATATGGATAGCTATTTTTTATATGGTTTTGTTACTACATATTTATACTTTACTGTTATTTATGAGTATTTAAAAAAAATTAATGCAAAAGTAATTAATGCAAAATGTAATATTTTCACTTTTTCTTTATCAATCCAACGAAATTAATTCAAGCCAATATTTAATAAGTTATTATGTGAAAGCTATATTAAAATTCTGTATAAAACTTAAAATTTTAAAATTGTAGATTTAGTACCACTCATAACCATTTGATAAGATTAGAGGTAAATACTTATTAATTTCTTTAAAAAAATTGTATTGAATGAATTTGTTGGAAACAATTAACAACAAAATTCGTTCAATTTTGTGGAATATTAAAATTGTTTTTTTATCTAATAGCCCAGTAAATAAGTGTACAATATGACCATCCTTTAAGCATGACCTTAAATTTTTTTTTGTTTTATCTGAAAAAGATATAATTAATTTTTGCAAACTTAAAAATTTAATTATTTTGGATTGAAAACTTTGATATGTTTACCACGATGAGTATGCGGCTAATTATTGTTATTATTTTGCAATTGGCATTGGACTGGCTAAAGATCATCTCCGTACAATTATAAAAAAAAAAAAATAATAAAACAAAATGTAATACTATTTTAACTTCCAAGATAATTAACTTTTATTTCTCAGTATATACAGCAAAAAAGGATACACATAACAAAAATAGAAAAATGACCTAAGGAAGTGTTTCATATGGCAGATTGTTTGCTTTTTGACGTATTTTCTTTCCATTTTTGCGTCTAAGTTTAAGCACTGTCTCACAGAAGAGAGAAGAAAAATAATAAAAGGTCGTTTCGAAAATAACAATAGTTATCTTTCTGAATCGCGTATTAAGGACCGAAAAGTCAATGCTCCGGTCGTAAAATGAAAAATACGAAGCTCCTTTATGTTTACTGATAACTCCTGATTTCGGAAATAAGAAAGCATTGCGGTCGTAAATGATGACCTAATCGGAAGCCTCATCAACGCATAGGTAGTATGGAAGCCCTTTCCTTTCATTTCGTGCAGTACAACCGTTAGACTGCATTTCATGCATCTTTCGAGACAGGTTTGACAACATATGACTATCAATTTGGCTTGATAGCTATGTGTCATTTTCGGGTCTTAGAACCGAGAGCTTGTGATTTAGGTTTAGGTTAGGTTAGGTTTGCAAAGAGAGCTTCCTTGAATCTTTTTATGTCTCACGCTTGTACTGATTAAGGCATTGTATATGTTGAAGAAAGAATTCGAGTGGGGATTTATCGCTTCATGTTTTCCAAATGTTTTTGCGAAATATTAATGAATTATTGTCAATGATTTATCGTCACAAATTAATTATCTATTGTCAATTTTTCAGTTAATATGCAGTTGTAGTAATATACAGTTTTATTCTCCTTGGTTGGGCTCCTTTTTGTTGTTATTAACTCCTCTGTATATTTGTTTTCTTTAAAAAAAAATAATTCAAGTTCTTTTAGGAAATTATTTCTTTGACGTTTCTGTTTTCTAATCATGTTTTGTTTTTCTTTCAAACGATTAAAAATATAGTTCTATGTAACCTATTTACTGTTAATCGATTTTTTCTTTGAATTTATCTTGCTTTATGCAATATATGATAATTGAGAGAATGCAGATTTATATTTAAAAATTTGTCAATATCCAAAATATTTTAGCAGCTTTGACAATTCCGAATAGTTTATGCCCCCCCAAGAAATTTGTATAATAATTTGGAACTGATATATGATATAGTTTGGTTTAGTTTGTCGCTCTACTGTCATTTTGTGCACACTTTGGGCTAATTGGACCGTGGAATACTGTTTAACATGAATTCCGAACCACTAACAAACATCTATGCCACCGTCGATATATGTTATATTATTTTGTGTTTATGATAGGATTTAGCCAACAGTTTAGTTCAACACAGTTTTTTAGTCAATATTATGCGCAAAACCTAAAAATACTCGATTGATGTAATCGAAAACATGCCCAACAACGTCACTGAAGATTCGGTTTTGAATTCAAGTTTACTTTCACTAACCATAATAAAGAGTTCAATTAATTGTGCATTTTATATTGATTATATTTCATTTAATTATTCATGATTTTGTAATAAATTGATCTGTTCTTTTTCAATATTTTCTAACATAATTATTCGTTTTTAATGGAAAATTAAAATATGGTGTTAAAAGATGTGAAATGCTATTCGTAGAATTATGTCACGCATTTGAGATCATGCGTGATTATGCGTTAAGCTTATCGTTCATTCTATTTTTGTAGATCTGAATAAGGAATTATATTAATATTCTTCTGGTGACTTAGAGGATATGTTTTTGTTCCTTTTATTCATTACCGTCAAGCCATATATCATGTATTATCATAGTGAATTCAGATAAAGCCATGTAGGATTATTGTTTCTACAAAAACGTTTGCATTTATTAAAAAGAATATTTATTATACCTCCAGTTTTTTAATAATATTCATTTTGTTAAAATGGATTTTAAAAATGTCTTCTATATGTAATCTATTTATTCTGCAATTTTTTCCGTTAAGATTTTTAAATATATTATTTCATTGATATTTTTGTTATCATATCTTTTTCTCCTTGAAAGTTATCTGAATTCCGTTGGTTGATATATAACTACTCCTTTGTTGAAGATTTGATTCATTTTGCAATAATCTATTGTTAAAAGGAATTCATTATTATTTTTTCGTGTTCTTTTTTTACCTTATCAAAATAAATCGTTATCTTTCAAAGAAAATGAACGATTGTTGACTCTTTTTTTTCTGTTATAATAATTTTTTTTTCCTAATAATTCTGTCGTTATCTGAAATTATTTAGAGATAAATTTCCTTTCGTTAAAATTTTTATTGTAAGACTATTGAGTATAATCTGATCATTTTTATAGGATATAAGCAATGTATAATCTAATAATTAATAAATAAATTTGTTTATAATAAACATAAAAATCACATTTTTTTTTTTAATATAATTTTTTAGCGATATCATCTAGGACAATATCCAGTTATTATAGAAGTTCTCATTTTGTGATCTTGGGCCAAGAAGATTCGTAACTTCAGATAATTGAACTATTATTGGGGATATAGACTGAACCGATAATTGGTGACATATGGGTGAACCGATAATTAGTGATATAGGGTGAATCTATAAAGTTAATGAACTGATAATTGGTGATATAGGGTGAACCTATGATTAATGAACCGATAATTAGTGATATAGGGTGAATCTATAAAGTTAATGAACTGATAATTGGTGATATAGGGTGAACCTATGATTAATGAACCGATAATTAGTGATATAGGGTGAATCTATAAAGTTAATGAACTGATAATTGGTGATATAGGGTGAACCTAGTATACGGTGCTTTGTATAGTATATTCTTCTGTATAGTGTATTCAAAGTTTCAATATATTTGTATGCTGTAAAGCGACAATACAGTTTATATAATTTTTCAATTTTATCTGTACAATAAATAACTTTTTTATTTACTCACATAAACTATATAGATTAAATAGTATTAAAAGGTTTTTATTTGCACTCATAAAGAAATAGTGAAAGCAATCAATATGTACCTTTCATTTCAATAATAAAATGTTTAAAATCTATAAAATAACCAATTGTTGACAATCTACCGTTATGGATATAAAATATTGTCACTTCTTGACATGGCTAGTTTGGAATCCACGTTAAACTGTATGTTCCGGTCTAATTAGCCCAAAGTGTGCATAAAGTGACCGTGGAGCGACAAACCAAACCAATCTTGACATGGCACAAGTGTTAATACGATGTATGTAATCAAATATTAGGTGCATATGGTACATAAAAGTAAATATTATTAAAAAAGAAGGTAATATTTCTTAGAATCGGGTTTTACTCATGATATAAAAAAAAATTCAAGTCACGTTCTTTTGTTTTTTGTGTCAAACACAAAATGGAAAAGTTTACGAATCCATTCATAAGAGTTCTTGCAAACTAATATGCGTATTAGCAATAAACTGCAACGATCAAATTCGAATTGTAACAATTAAACTCTTTTTCAAATATTTTTTTAATATTTATTATGATATGAAACGCAATTAAAAACGTATTTTTACATTATAATAAGTATAGATCTGCTAACTTCCATGAAAAATTCGTAGTTGCTACGAATTAAGGCATAAAATTACGAAGCTAGAAAAAAAGAAAAAAAAAAAAAAAAATTACGAAAAAAATTATTTCTAATATTACGAATTTTTACTCTATTACAAATGTTATGTTAATTACCTTTTCTTTTAGTTGTTCCACATGCATTCTAAAAAAATGTGCGGAAAAAATCGCCATGAATTTAGGTCTACATTATCCACTAACACATTGAGCATTCTGATAGGAGAACTAAATAAACTAAATTATTTACGTATGCTATAATTTTTTTTTTTTTGTCATTTTATTTATTGTAGGCTGATTTTTTTGCAGTTATAAATGCCCTTTTTATGTTACGTTTTTAAAAATAATAATTCGAAAATACAGAAGTTTTGATGATGATTTTTTTGCCTACGGGTTAAAAAAAAAAAGCTAGTGTAAGTTGATGCCTTATGCATTTGTCTATATAAATAACAACCTTTTTTTCTTTTATTCAATTGTTGATAGCATAAGAGGAAGTTTGTAGTGGCTCAATTTACTCCAGCTAATTTGAAGTGAGGGAAAAAAAAACAACCTTAATGAATCTTAACTGCCGTCCTAGAGAAATGAATCGTATTCCTCTTTGAAAGAGACAGAAATGTATATTCCTCTTTTCCGTGACATTATAGTAGAAATTATCTGAGCTTATATTTATGTTCTGGTTTTGTGGACTGACCTCACCTGTGTAAACGACCTCATTTCAAAAATTTGGGCTGAGTCTGCTCAAAACCTACATGGATGTAATTTTTCTCTTTTTATAGGAATTGGTATAAAATAATAATAGCCCGTCTTTCTTAAAGATGACAGTTATAGCATGTCAATTAAAAATAACTGTATCTTTTTTTTTATTATTACTAAACACGTGTGCGTTCACGAAGACTCTGTAAAAATTCTTTGGAAAAAATACGTAGCCTTTAATATTTTGTAAAATAATTTGATACAATCAAAATTTCTCACACCAGAACATTTATCTTAAAATTAAATCTGTACTCATAAAGATTTCATTTTTTTTCTTTTTCTTTTTATTAGCTCATCCCAAACAAGATTACAATTAGATTATTTCGAATCTTCATCTTATTTGTTTATTTATTTATTTTTATCTTCTGAAGGTCATTATTTTTAATTTAAGATTTAAAGACAGCTGTCTTTGAGCATGTTTTATGGTTATAAATACTCCTTGTTAACTGTCCATGCACACATTTGAGTTTACTTTATTAGATTGGAATGGGCAAATGTCAGACACATTTCAAGGAATTTATTTTTTGATGAAGCAAAGGTGGTTTGATGTATAAACCGACATATGTTTATTGAAATGCGTCTCTTCGACAGTTTATTTAATATTTAAAAAGTAGAAGGTCTTTATAATATTGATTGAAATTATTAGTAATTTAAATTTAGTGACTTTAGAATTCTAACATTAAATGTAAAACAAGAAAATGCAACATAATGTGCTATTTTATACATCCAATCTATAAATACACTGGCGTAAAATAGAATCCCTTCACCAAAAGGAATTGGGCTAGAAAAACAAATTTTGGAACGCGTGTCTGCACATATATTTAAATTTTGCACAGACATAGACCACCGTATTCACCTCATGACTGTAGCGCATCGTATTGCATCTGCAATAGGGACTCAAGCTTTATTGACATCAGAGTGACATAGTGGACGATAACAAAGCGATTTCTTTAGGGACAACTCCAAGCTAGATGCCTTGTAGGGTTCATGTCACTAACTCCAAATGACCCCATCTGCTACTTCAGTGTTGTCAAGCTACAGCTCTTTGAGGGCGTAATGTAAGTCTGATGAGAGTGTTTATTCCCAGTGAGAGTTATGAGAGTTATTCCCAGATGAGAGTGTTTCTATCTTGATGCCGGCGACAGTCTGGACGTGGCTTTAGTAGGGAGGGAACTCTTGGAGCCAATCTGTCTACGTCTTAGACACACTGGACCTACACCAAGTCACTTGGTCTGGGGGAGACCTACATCGAGACTTCTTGGTCTGAGGAGCAATTTCCTATGACTATAAGAGCACTCTCGTCATTATTCTATGCGCCTTGGCAGCAAATTTGTACATCTTACTGGTGATTAAATCGATTGTGCTGCAAATTTTGACCACTATTCCAAGGGGCATTTTTCAGCAGGATAACGTTCGTCTTTATACCGGTATTGTCACTCAACGTGCTCTACAGAGTGTCCCCATTTGCTTTGGCCTGCGAGATCACTAGATCTTTCTCTCATCAAGTAAGTATGGAGCATTATTGGACTACAAATCCAGCGTCATCTACAGTTATCAACTGACCAATGCACAATCGGCAGAGAATTCTCCACTGTATGACACAACGCATACACGTTTGCATCCTTGCATTCAAAGTCCTGAAGATTACAGCGGTTAATAATATACCACCATTTCAAATTTGAGTGTCTCTTCTCGAGCATACTTAAATCTGTGTCTTTGAAAGTGTAATCAAATAAATATGTTACCTAGACAAATGCTTTGCCTAAATATCATTCCTCTAAACTAATTCTTTCTTGGTATTGGTTTCATTTTCCACTTGTGTATTTTAATTTAAATAATCATCATTAATTATATAATTATGTAAATAAAAAATGATATTGTCTGAAAGAATGGATAGCACGTAAATTTACGAATATTGAAGAAAAGTACTTAGTGCATTAATTACAATATAATGGGGTATCATTTACGAAGTTGGAAATTTTCTTTCCCGCCTACCAAGCTATTATTCCAATTGATTGGAGACTTCTTTTATAATTTTCAAAACGTTTACACATTTATTCGTGATAAATATAAACTTTGCAATCTTAACCTGTTATCGCTCGCTATCTGGTTATAACAATCATAACAAGAAATACCACATTATTCCGTGTTACATTTGAAATAAAATTATTCTTTCAACACCATTAAGGAAAAATATTTCTTTCATCTCTTTAATTTGATTTTACTTGTGATAACAGACTTAATGTGCTGTTAGTAATTTGTTTCTTCTAGAATCCTGGTTAACAATCACATTGGCCTATTTACCATTCAATGTCTTAGAAATCGAATTCGGGACTAAATGCTACATTATGAAATGCCGTTATTGTTCACCTTCTTTGTTTGGCTAATAAATCTCACGCTATTTAAAAAAAAAACTGAAGCCATGTGGCTACGATTTAGTGGTTTTTGCTCACCTGCAGCGTTCGTAAGTGGGTTGACTGAGAGGAAAAGTATGCAAATAAAATTTAAATTCCCCAAGCGAACATAGAATCGTTAATTTGTGTCATTAATCGTGTTTTCGTGCTCCTTGTAGTTGGGTGTTTTTCTCATCTCATGGGAGCAACAAACTACGTATAGGTGGAATTCAGTCCGTGAAGTGGGAGCAGAATGAAGGTTTCTGAAGTGACTGCTTTTAAAGAAAAGTTGAGTGAAAGAAACATGCTCTCATTACATTTTAATCAAAAGTTATCAGTTTGATGTTAATGAATTATTATTTCGATCCAGCTTATAATCATTAATTATTTAAATCGTGGCCTTTGTTATATTTAATTTGTCTTTCATGAACAAAATCTTGCTTAATAAATGCGCTTATAAAGAGTTAAAGTAAAAGCGTTGTTATATGTTTCTTTTTTTAATGAAACACCAACCGTTAAAAATGTTTTCAAGAATTTATTTATTTTATTCAAAATGTGATCCCTGTAAAAGTTATACAGGGTGCAAAATAGTATCCTATTATAAATATTCACCACGATGGCATTTGCGGGCAACAAGACGAGTTTCGAAGCATAGCTGTTTTAAATGAAAAGGCGGCCTGATGGCCTAATTGGCTAATGCTCTGGTCGTTGATACCACAAGCTTCAGGTTCGTATCCTGACTGCGGCATGGGTGTTTGTTGGTGATTCGGAATCCACGTTAAACTATAGGTCCCTGTCTAATTAATCTAAAGTGTGCACAAAATGACAGTATAGCGGCAAACCAAACTAAATATGCAAAGAGTTGAAAATGAGCGGACAACGTAAAATTCGCGTTCATAATTCAGTATCCGTTATGGTTCTTTATGGGACATTTTGAAAAAAGCATCAGCATTTATCCTCTTAAAATTCAATGATTCCTGAAATTGAAAGCAAGAAGGTAAGGTTTCCAAATTCGAATTGTTGTCTGCAGACGCCATTGAGGATTTTTGAATGAATGATGTTCTACTCTATTAAAAACATAAACTATTTAAAAGCGTATTGTTTGTGTTAAAAGAAACATGTAGGAGATTTTTCTGTATGTCCTCTCGACAATTTCTTTGTTAAACGAATGATATATTTTGGGAACCATAGGAAAATTTATATATTACAACCTTACTAATAAAATTTATTGACAGATGTACTTTCACCTTTCCATTTAAAGTTTTGAAGAAGGGAAATAAAATATTATTATTATTAAAAAAAAAAAAAAAAAAAAAAAAAAGGACATTTTTTCCCTCCTAATTTATTTAGTTCATCTCAGGTTTTTTCTATTTAACACACAGAAAGCTATACAGTTAAGTTAAACGTATGGTGTTCATTTATACCAGATATTGGTAAAAACGAACACCATACGTATAACGTATAATTTCTGAAACTACAATTAAAGGCAATTTTCGAACGAATATGCATATTTAATATACAGTAATTTTTAGTGTGAGACAATTACAACAAAAAACGCTTAATTATAAATTTGATATTCAATTATATTATTTTCTTTTTAGATTCATTATTAAACAGAATTTTTAACTTCTTATTTTTAAAATTATTTATAATGATATTTTTTTATACTGCTTCAAGCGTCTTTTAATTATGAATTTTATCTTTGAATGAAATTCGATTAGTAGAGCCTTCAATTTCTTTTTCTGGCTCTTCGAAGCCGGGTCCACCCCCTCGTTATTCGAGCTTTTTGACACGTGTCTGCGCGTAACCAGGTTGAAAATTGTTATAATGACAGCTAGGGGCCAAAACAGTGACCCGAGATTATGTTTCACATTACTCGAAGCTTTTTAAAAGTGCTATTGCTGAGTGTGACGGAGATTTCCGGTTTTGAGTGACATTCCCAAATTATTTTTTCTTTTTGGCCCTTCCGAAAAAATGGGGGATTTTGGACGTGTGAGTGAAAACAGGAATTTCGGAATTTTGTCTATTAGATTTTGGTGTTATTTGAATGACAGCAGCGTTGTTTTATTTATTATTATTTTTTTTTTTTTAGCTTAAAAACTACTGATGTTCGATGGTGGAGGGTAAATGTTTTTTTTTTTTCTTAAAGACGTATAAAATCATTTGCCTCAGGTGCTTATTCAAAACCTCATTTGAAAAAGAATATATAGTCAGTATGAAAATGTTTTGTATTATATTTAAAAAAAAAAAAAGTTATATGAAAAGTTCAACGTTATATGATCCGTTTTTAAAATCACAATCTGAACTATTATTATATGTGTCCTGCGATTTGAATTCCAGAATATGATTATAATTAAATCTGTTAATCTGTTAAAGTATTCCCACAAATTAAAAACTTTGTTTTTGTAAATACAGAGTTATATAACAATGACACATTTTAAAATACAGCTCTATACAACAATACAAACGTATATTAAAATACAGGGCTATATAACAATACAGACGTATATTAAAATACAGGGCTTATATAACTACAGATATGCAGTAAAATATAGGGCTATATAACAATGCAGATATGTATTAAAATACAGAGCTATATAACAATACAGACATTTATTAAAATACAGAGCTATATAACAATACAGACTATTAAATTACAGAGCTATATAACAATATAATGAATACAATATTTTGAAGCTTCTGATTGAATAGTTTTCTTTTTCCTTAGACGGCATTGTAAATTTAAGTAAAATATCTGGTGTGAAGTTTAATGAAAAATTTTCCCAACTAATGACTGGGCTGAACTTTCTGAAAACTTATTAATAAACAGAGCTTATAACAATACAAATATATATTAAAATACAGAGCTATATAGCAATACAGATATATATTAAAATACAAAGCGATTTTTTATATTTTTACTCTAGTTTTACAGTAGTCGTTTTATGTGTTCTAATATTACGCATTTTCTTAAAAGTAACTTGAAATTTTCTTAATGCTTATAAATCATAAAATAACCATGTTTGTATTTATTTCTTAAATTTTTTTGTGTCGTTGCAATATTCTGTGAGATTATATGAAATTCTGTCTAATTCTACATCTATACCAAATTGAGTTAGCTATTAAATTTTTTGGCCTTTTTTTCTTTAAATTTATTGTCTTAAAGATAAAAGAAAAAAAAAAAAAAATCTATATTGGAAGTATTTAAGAACATGCAATTTCTCATTTCTTTTTGACGTTTATTTCACTCAGTAAAATACTAATAAAATGGTTAAATAAATATTGTTACATTATTATTATTATGTTAAAAACAATCCGAAACACATTTTCGTTCACAATTTTTACTAGTATCTAAAAGTAATCTATATCACAGTGTGTTCTTGCTGAGACACACTGTGACACTTGTCCTGTGATTACTTCACTTTTATTTTGGTTCTTTATCTTTTATTCTTTATTCAGAGGTTAACATATCTCCTGTTTTGTATGGTTTTTGGAGATAATAACCACTTGCTAAGAATTGCTATAGCTATATTGCTTTTAGAACGTTTGTCAATTTTATTCTAAATTGCAATTGCCAATTGCTATATTTAGAATAAAATTGACAAATGTGCTAAAAGCTGATTACGTTCCTGTTTGTATGTTAACAAATATTGACAGCAGCGTATATGTTAAATACAGTTAAATTCAGTTCATTATTTCAATGTTAAATTCAGATGTTAACAAATAAAATAACATATGCTCATTCCTGTTAAGCAATTTATGAACTGGTTGTATAGTTTCTTATTAAATTTTCTGAAGTTTAATCAGTTTTGATAGCAAAGTAGAGAATTTAGACTTTTGGGCAGTAATTCTGATAAATATTGTGTGTCGGTTTTTTTTTTTATTCATTATTATTATTATTTTTTAACTTAAAGTAGTAATAATAGTTAAACCATATCAAGGAATGAAAACATCGAGGAAAAAAATGTCTCGATATTTCGAATAACATAATATTGTACTGCTGCTATAATTTTCTTTCATTATTTAAAAAGTTAAAAACAATTCGAAATGCATTTTCGTTCAAAATTTTTATGTAAAAGTAATCTATATATCACAGTGTGTTCTTGCTGAGGCAGCAATTATATGATTACTTCACTTTTATTTTGAGGTTCTTTATCTTTTATTCTTTATTCAGAGGTTAACATATCTCCCATTTTGTGTGGTTTTTGGAGAAATTAACCACTTGCTGAGAGTACCTTGAAAACTACTAGATCACGTGTTTGCCTGTGCTTAGGAATAAACGTCTGGTTCTTGAACCGGAAATTCGTTGTTGGTTTTAAGCAGAAGAATCATTTGCTGGCATTTCTGGTTTATTCAATAGCGGATGTTAAACTGTCGTATTTAAGCCATCTTGTGTAGTTTCGCCACCATCCGTTTATTCAAATTTCCAATAGCACTATAAATGTGGATACGGAAATAAAGAAATGATTCATTTTTATAAATTTTATTTCAGGAAACTGCAACCGACAATTGCATGACTCCTCTTGATAAATCGATAATTTAGCTTTGTTAATGTGCATTGCTATATTTAGAATAAAATTGCCAAATGTGTTAAAAGTTGATTTCGTTCCTGGTATGGTTGTATGTTAACAAATATTCGTTCGATGTTAAATTCAAATGTTAGGAAATAACGTATGCTTAGTCTTGTTAAGAAATTGATGAGCTGGTTGTATAATTTCTTATTAAATTTTCTTTGCTACTAAAGTTTAATTAGTTTCGATAGCAAAGTAGCGATTTTAGACTTTAGGGTAGTAATTCTGACAAATATTGTGTGTTGTGTTATTTTTTAAACTTAAAATAATAATAATAACATTAATAGTAAACCATATCAGTGGATGAAAATATGGACGAGGAAAAAATGTCTCGATATTTCGAATAAGATAATATTTTATTGCTGCTATAATTTTCTTTCGCATTCGCTATTCAAATTTGTATGCAATAAATGTTTTTATTGTTAATAATATTTTTATTTATCTAGAAACAATTATTTAAGATATGAATGTTTTGCTGCACATATTTTTTTTTATCTGTAATACTTGTTTACTTTTTGTCTAGATTTTGTCGGCATTCTTTGTTAGACAAATAAACAATTTTTTTTTTTTTTTTGAAGAAGAAGAAAAGATAATATTTAGAGCACTAATTTTTAAATAAATTTTTACTTTAAATTGCTTCCTTGTATGACATTTTTTTTTTTTTTCTGTTATAACCACTGTAGTATTCCCCCTTTAAATAATAAATAAACAAATTTTTATATTTAAACATTGTTTTTGTATAAGAATTTTCGATGGAGTTTCATACTGTCAAGAAAGACTATTGTTGGATTGAATTGTAAAATTAAAAAGTGAAAAAAAATTGAGTAATTAGTGAACGTTTAATACTTGTCTTGTTTAAAGAATAAGTTATATGTATATTATGAAATCAATGTGTTTTCACGTATAAATGACAAAAATTATTAGTTTTTTTTTTTTTTTTAAAATGTATTGTCTTTTTTTCGAATAACAGTAACAGAACGTTATTCAATTGAATGGCTAAATATTTTTTTCCCTTTTTATTTCCCTGAAAAAAAGAGAAAAAGAATAGAAAATTTTATGCCTTTTATTTTCTTTGGCATAATTTATTATAAAAAATAACATATAAACTCCTTCGATGATGAAGTAAACTATTCATTTCTGTTGTTGTTACCTATTGCTATATTGGAACTCAGTCCATACAAATTTGGCCATTTACCGTAGAAACAAATAGAACAAATAAACAAATCAAAATTACAAAATGAAAAGACCAGACATTCTTAACAAAAAACGACCAAAAGGCCTTAAAAACAAGTTAAATGTTCTATGGATAAAAATTTAAAAAGCTAGAAGTACCATAATAAAAGTCGGTGTAATCAGTCACGTTTTCTCTGGCCCTCTAGTAAAGAGTACACATATCATCATTCTATTGTTGTTCATTTATAACATGCTCTGTTTTACAGTGTTAAATTGAGAAATAGACATTATAGTTTACATAGCCACCTATTTTATATTGAAATTAATGCCTGGTATATTAGGTTGATGTATTAAATAATTAATTTTTAAATTTCTTCTCTATTCAGACGTTATAAAAATTTAAAATAGTTATGTTATGTATGCGATTTTTGCCAACGAGAAATTCATAGAATTCGCATTGACTGTGAAACTTTTTAATTGCCTGTATAATTTCAGTGTCTTTTAGTGCTTCCAGGCATTGCTATTCACTTTTTAGGATACTTCAAAAAGTTATAGGTTCAAAAATTTATATGCACTTAGACAACCTTAACCCAGGTTATTATTATTTTTTTTGTATGGACGGTCATAATATAAGAGTTTCTATGTTTCAATGTCTGGTTACATTAAAAAAAAAAAAAAAAAAAATTGCACATCCTGTTTAGATAAGGATGGTTTAGACAGAAATTATGCCCAAAAACAAGTTTGCTTTAATTATTTGACTAACTTCTTAGGGCGCTGTCTGGAACGAAGGAAAAAGTTATTCAAAAATAAAAAATACGATTATTATATTTGCTTTGTTTTGCTTCTGCAATTCCTAGAGATTTTTGTGATAACTTCCATCATTTATTACACATGGTTTAAATTTTCTTTTTCTTTTTTTCGTTTCCAGTATAAAATCACTTCAGCTAATTGATGTGTTGTTATTTTTAATGACTTAGAATTAAAAAATAAATAAATAAAGCTTTTCTTTAATAAATCATCTAAAATTAAAAAAAAAAAAAAAAATAGATAAAAGTGCTCTCTTTCACAGCTTTATAAATATTCATATGTAATTACGTTTCTAAATATTTAACCAATTATAATGATCTTTTTTTATCAATCTTGTATTTCTACTTTGCGTTAATTGTGACTTGTTCAAAAAGTAACTTTCATGTATTGTAAGTTCAACCGATTTCATTTTTACGTTAATTAAAGAAAATGTAAACGATAAAAATTTTGTTAATGGTTGAAGCTATAATTGGTGTGTTATTATTTTTAATGACTTCAGAATTTAAAAAAAAAAAAATTAAGATTTTCTTTAATAAATCATCTAAAATTTAAAAAAAAAAAAAAAAAACAGTTGGATAAAAATGTTCTATTTCGCTGCTTTATTAATATTTATATGTAATTATGTTGAACTATTTAACCAATTATAAAGAGCTTTGTCTTTAATGATATCAATCTTTATTTCCCCTTTGCGTTAATATGACTTATAAAAGAATTTAAAAAAACATTTCATTTTTTTTTTACAAAATGTTTTTGTTAATGGTTGAATAAATTTTTAATGACTTAGAATTTATAAAATAAATCATCTAAAAAAAAAAAAAAAAAACAGTTGGATAAAAATGTTCTATTTCGCTGCTTTATTAATATTTATATGTAATTATGTTTCTAACTATTTAACCAATTATAAAGAGCTTTTTGTCTTTAATGATATCAATCTTGTATTTCCCCTTTGCGTTAATATGTGACTTGTTCATAAAAGTAACTTTCTTATGTATTGTAAGTTCAACACTCGATTTCATTTTTTACCAAATTAAAGAAAATGTAAAAGAGAAAAATTTTGTTAATGGTTTTTCGTTTCCAGTAGAAATTCACTTCAGCTAATTGATGTGTTGTTATTTTTAATGACTTATAATTTTGAAAAAAAATTTAAGGTTTTCTTTAATATATCATCTAAAATTTAAAAAAAAAAGACCATTGGATAAAAATGCTTTATTTTACTGCTTCATAAATATTTATACGTGATTATGTTTCTAACCATTTAACCAATTATAATGAGCTTTTGTTTTTAATGATATCAATCTTGTATTTCCCCTTTGCGTTAATATGTGACTTGTTCATGAAAGTAACTTTCATATGTATTGTAAGTTCAACAACCGATTTCTTTTTTTTTACCAAATTAAAAAGAAAATATAAAACAGAAAACTTTTGTTAATGGTTGTTTTTAAAGTTTTCCTTTTCTATTTACAATCATAAAAGATGTATTGCTTCTATTGATTTAAACGAGTTTATCTAGTTCCGTTTGCGCTTAATTGGCCATTAAAACGTAATAAGGATAAAGCGTTGTGAGACATCCAGAGTTATTGACTTCACAATATTGGAAGAGAGGTCTTTTCACACTCTGCTTGATAAGATCTTTCCGTTAAAGAATAAATAAACACTGCTAATTTAATCAGTGAATATTATCTGGCTTATGTTAAAGTAATTTTTCGTGATTATGTCTGAAATGACATATAAATAACAGATAGGCGGAAGTGAGGAATTCTGTTAAGACTTGAAAAATTATGACCTGACCTCCCATGATTATTCTCTGCCATTAGATGTCATTTTTGTAAGCGTGGCATTAAAATGTGGGGGTAAAAAGAAATTGCATTCCAGTTAGAAGTTTTTAATTTTCATTATTCTAACAGTTTACCGATTTACATTGTTATGAATAAAGTATTGTTTGAAAAGATTAAAAATAGCTTTGCGTCTTTCTGCTATATTTGATATTTATTATTTATTTTTCAATGTCATAAGTATCCTTAAAATTAAGAATTCTTTAAGCTTTTGCGAGAATGTAGTATTTACATGTTATCAATTTTAATGTTTAATTTGATTTAATAAGCCATTTTAATGTTGCTAATTTGTAGTTAATATCTTTTAATGTAACTTCTGGTTATACACTATGTGCACGACTATATAATAATAGTTTCTAAGTTAATATAGATTGAGAACTCATTCATTTGGTCAATCAACCGTTTATATCTTTTACTATATTTTAAATAATAATAATAATAACAATAAAAAAAATTTAAGTAATATCACAATTTATTTTTGTTTTCCATTTAGACAACAAGGTTTTGATCCGGCTTTTTATATGAAGATCCTTTATCATTAATTACTTTCTTTTATATAAACAAAACATAAAAATAATGAAACTCATATATTAAAAATTGATTTCTAAATATTATTATTATTATTTTTTTTTTTTTTACTTTAATTTCTGTAAAAGAATATTTTGCTATATTCCCATGCTTTAATCTTCATCCTAATCTGAAAATCTTAAAAATAAATAAAATAAAAATTATCTCACATATTAAAATTTTCACATAATTAAAAAATACAATAAAATTGACATATGACGAGGCTAGAGCACATAAATAAACTGAAATAAATCGATAATATAAAATAGTCGTGCTAAATAAAATAAATTATGCACTGCACTCACACAATTAAATATACACGAGATTCTTAAAAAGTACGAAAACATAAATTTACGATAGTAAATTTAAAAGATCTCAAAAAATAAATAAACAAAAAATAAACTTTTTTTAGTGCATGTTAGTATCGTCTGCTTCAAAAAAGTTTTATATTTAGCATTTTTTAAATCTTCAGCGGGTAAATTAATAGTTACACTATCGCCCTTAAGAATTTACAACAATATTTCAAGCTACAAGATCAGTCGACATTCTAAAATACATAATTCAGTAAAAGAAATTTGACAAGTTATTTTATTTTTAAAACAAATATTAAATTTGATTTAAATATGAAATTACTTTTTTTCCTCCCCTATCAACAACAAGGGAAACGGTAAAATTACTTCTGTTTCATAACAACCCATAAATTCTAAAGTTATAATATAAAATAACATATAAAAAGTTCAACTGCTTAAAGAAAGAGATACAAAAGTTTCTTTTGAAATGTCCTTGGATAAGAGTGATGCTGCTTTCAATTGAAAGGGACTGGGATGATTAGCGTTTTTATTGGACCTTAATTGTGTTGAGGAGAAAAAGATAACAAAAAAAATGTTTGCTATATCAAATATTTAGATTTCACGACGGTAGAAATTGAAATTTATTGCTGGCTTTTATCTGCGAAACTGATAAGCAAAACTTCAAATACTTGGTTTAAAAATAAAATATTTACATTGTGCTACGGTGGTTTGTTGATATTAAGAGTTTGTTTATATCATAATTTCATTTCCGTACTTTTTGAATGTCATTGTTGTTGAAAGAGTTGTTTCTACTGCACATTCTAAAATATACAAATTTGCATGATAGTTGTGCATGCGTTGTCACTTAAATAAATAGGATGCTTTGTCCAAATTGCTTTAACGTATGCCTTTCAATAAGTGCGTTTGTTTCCGTGGATTAAAAAGTTCACGGGACGATATTACATAACCACAATCTTCGTAACAGTTCAAAAGTAAGTACTGATCAGAGAAATATCGAATTACTTTAATCCGCTTATACTTTTCAAGTATACTAAAGGTGTAATTTTAAACCTTCGTAAGTAATATAATCTAACTGGTAATCTATAGCAGATTTGAAAAAGTCATTTTACTGTAATTTTTTCCTCGAATATTCAATGCTTTAGTTGGTAACTGAAAAAGAATCCCGAGTATTATTTTTTATATTTCTCATTTTTGTCAATAAAAGGATTTAGATTCTCGAGGTCAAATTTTTTTTTTTTTTGAACTTTTTATTATTATTATTATTATTTTATGGTTTTTAGTTTTCAGCTAAGAATTTGAAGAATTTTTTAAACGTATTTTTTGGAATTCACAAAATGATTCAAGCCCTTATTTTTTCTTTTTCTTTTAAAAATATGTTCTTTTGCATTCTGTGCATTCATCATTAATTTTCTCCCTGAACAATTTAAAATTCTAACAACTAGTACTATTTAATAAATGTTTCAAACATTCAATCAAAATGTCATGTGATGTGCAAAAAGTTATTTAAACTTATTTTTTGATGGTCACACAAAGCGCGAAAGCTAAATGTTAATTTAATTTGAGAAATTCAAAACAGCTACAGTCAACGACAGTGCAGTTAAGTTACAAATGGTTTTTAGCGTCAAGTTGTTTAAGGGTGCATTTCCATTGGCAACACGACGATGTCTCTTTAGAATGATTAACAATTTTGACCACTGTTAATCATTCTCGATCGCATAATCTGATTCGTCAAAGTTGACGTCGCGTTGCCAATGGAAATGAATCCTTATTTTTGAGTTGTTCTGTTATAAATAAATTGCTGTTTGCATTTCTATGGGATGTTGGTGACTGGGAAGCTAGAATAACAAAAGATTTTATATTTAAAATCATTAAATTGTAATTAGCGTTTTATATATATACATAATGTGTTTGTGTGTGTTTTTCAAGGAAAAGGCATTAAGTAGCATTTGAGTTTTGAATTTAGATTTCTGTTGGCTGTGGATTATACTACTTTGGATTTTCAAAGCACGTACGATTTCAGAATGCAAATAAAACGCTAATTACAATTTAATGATTTTAAGTATAAGTAGAAATAATGAATTTAGTGATTAATGAAATTTAACTTTTACTAAAAATAATTTAAATAAAGTACCTTTTTATAAATTAATTTTTAACTTTCTGGATTTTTAATTTTATTTAACTAAATTAGTAGTATACATTGAAAAATTTTGAATGTGTACGAAAAGCATAGATATTTTTAAATACATATTTTTGATGGGAGATTGTTTTAATTGCTGTGGTATTCCTATTTTCTTTTTCAATTAGGCTAGACAATGCACTATCATTTTATGGAACAAATGAATTTAACAACATTGCTTTTGTAGTTCCTTGGTCGATTCTTTCTCTGATTTTTCGGAACAATTTAAATATATGCATTTTTTCTGCCGAAAAAGATTGAATCTATTTTTAGAGTTTTGTTCGAAGTTGAGTGAAAATGTGAGGATAATAACTTCCTAGAATTGAGACTCAAACCATTCTACCCCGTCAAAGTAATTGCTGTGAAGCAAAACAATTTTTAAACTAAGAAAGACTGCTAAGTCTCGCTCCTCATAACTGCACAAACATTTCCCATGAGCAATCCATTCAGACGATCGTGAGAAAAGACTTGCATGACTGTTCTTTTCTGGAAAGGTCTTGAATCCCGCCTTGTTTTATTGTGGTCGAAATTTATACATGTATAACATTACTCTTCTTTCGTTTATATTTCGATTTTCAGCGTGGTTTGTGTGCGTTTATCATTTTTCAAAACAAAATTGTATAATAGACCCTTTCTAATCTGTCACCCTCATTAGTTCGTCACTATTGGAACACAGGACTTGGTGATGAGTGTTCTTTTCCCTGCTTTGTACCCTATGTTAGTTTTTATTTTGATCTTCAGTACATTAATTGTATCTTAACTTGCTATTAGTCAACATTCATTTTTTGTAATAATATATATATATTGTTTGCCTTAGTTTTCATTAAAGTTCAGATGCAGTTAATTGCAGTGCATATTTTCTATTGATTCTCTGTACTCACTGTAATCCGATAGATGTCTGTTCCCATAGATATTGGACTTATGGAATTCACTATATATATTCTGATGGAAGAATCACCAACCAATTGCTTCTGATGCAATACATTAAAAGTTACTTTTTTCTTGTTTCGTTTGAACATTTTTTTTTTTTTACATTTACATCTTCTAAAAATAACATAAACATAATGTTTATGCTTTAACAAAACGTAATACGTTTTTAAAAATTTAATTTTTTTTAAATGTAAATTACGTTAACATAACGTAATTTACATTTTTTGTTTATTTATATTTATTTTTTGTTTTTGTTTAACTTTCTGTGGCTGAAAAATTTAGATTTTGATTATTAACCTGATTGCGTTGTTTGTGTTTGTGCAACGTTATGATGATTATTTAATTGTTCTTTATATATTGACTTAACGAAATATTTTCTATTTATTTGGTTTACTTTATTCTAAAAAACCAATAGTTTTTTTTTTTTTGGCTGAAGAGAATATCAATAAGATTTTAAGATTACTATTTTAAGTATTTTTATTAGAATAGTACTATTAGAAGTATTTTTTTCTTCCTGAATTTTAATATTTTGTTATCTGCAATGTGCATGGCTTATGGCATTAACTTTAGAATAATTATTATTAAGAAATAATTATCTAAAGTTTTGTAGGCTAATATCAAGAAAAATGTATCTAAAATGTTAGGCTTTAAAATGATTTGCTTAGTTAGATAATTATTTCTTTCGATTTATTAATTAAGAATAATTTGTTATTCAAATGTATTTTAATTATAAACAAACAGTAAGGAGAAATTTGGTAGGATTTTCGAATCTTTCTCAAATTCAATTTTAATTCAAAATATACGATCTAAAAAGGTGAAAATACTTCACACTAATGAAAAGTCTAAAGGGAAAAAAAAAATATATATTTATGGTTTGTTTCCATATTCAGAATCATTTTCATTAACATAACTTTATATTATTCGCTAAATATGCCAATTATTTTCAGAATGTATTCACAAATTCATATAATTAATTTAAAGTCCCAAAAAAAATAAGACGTGTTATGAAAATACAGAGGAATCTTACTAAATATTGTGTTCCGTTTTACCTTTCTCAAATCATCTGCAGGGAAAAAAGTATTCATTTAAGGATCTTGCTTGAACCGAAATAAATAGTCTTTAATTGCATGAATTATTGTTTTTAATTTCGTAGGAATCGAGCTCAAAAGTAATTAGTCGAATGGTTTGAGCCATTATTTAGCAACAATAACAATTACTTTGTTTGAAGTAATTATTAAATGGAACATGCTTTTTGATAATAAAAATTGAACAAATAAATTCATTACGTAGATAAGGATCCTGCGTTCAGGCTAGCACGTTTTTAGAACTAAAGTTTTGATCTTTTAATTTGCAATAAATTAGTAAATATTGAATTAAATGTATTTGCGATATTTGAATGTTTACTTTTTTAAACTAAAGCCAGATCAGGTTTTAGTCCCTCATTAAACTTTGAAAATCTTTCAAAAAATTGTCAGTGATATCTTTTTAAAAATAAAATTGAGATTTGACGATGCAGGCCTCTAAACTACGGTCTATGTATTACTGGTTTATACCATATATTGTTTGAAAGTGAATAAAATTAAATTTTGAACATTTGATCCTAACTAGATTTAAAGACTTTATTAAAAAGGTTACCAGCTTGAGTTTTACCTTTCTTAATTAATCGAAAATGTCTTTTGAGAATAAATGCGGGAAATAATTTAATTACTTTTCATAGTTGCCTTTCTCCCTAATTGAAATATATTTGCCGAAGAAAAATGCAACAACAGAAAGAAAAAAAAAATGGCAGCCCTAATTTTTGAGAAAGTATAAACAAACGTCAATTAGAAACGGTTTTAGGTGATTATTCTTTTTTTTTTTTTAAAAAACCAGATTATAGATAAGTTGACTACCTGCAAAATCAAATGGGAAAGATTTTTAGATCTCATAATTAATTGTAATCATCATTTAAGGATCTTTTCTTCAATTTACGGATTAAAAATGTTTTGCATTTAAATATGTTTTAAAGAAATTATGTTTAAAAACATAGTCATAAGGAGCAGACTTTGCTGGATAAAAAAAACATTACTAATTGCTGCTTAAAAAAAAAAAAAAAAAAAAAAAAAAAAGAAAACCGTAGATAAATAACTTCGGGTTACGAAGGTTTATGTGTACTGATAAACTGCATTATCAGCTTCAAGCCTTCAGATACGCTGAAGGAAAAAAAAAAAAAAAAAAAGAATGGCCTGTTTAGCAAACACGAAAATTGAGTTTAATGGTTAGTAATGTTTAGAAGCGCATGAGACTTAAAAAATTCAACTTTCAACGAATTTGCAACAGGATTACTTAAATTTAGATATTTTCCCCTTTAAATTATTTGTAAATGTCAGTATTAAAATATTTTTCCTTTCCCTGAAAGTATTATAGTACTATAGAAACCTAACAATGATTAAAAAAATAAATAAATAAATAATAAACCAGCTTGATTTAGTTCTCTTGATAACAACATGCTTACAAGTATTTTTTTAACTCAGATGATTTAATTTTTTTTTTTTATATCTTTTGTTTTTTTAACTTTAAACTCGGTTTGTTTAGTTTTATTGCAATATTTATTTGTTTTTATTGCTGCAATATCTGAAATATATATAAAAAAAAAAATCGTTTACTTTGTTTTTATATGTATTATTTTTTTTATCTCTTTTTTTTTTTATTTTCCATAATTTTTTCAACTGTATATGATATAAGAAGTCCAAATGGCACACTCTTATAAATTATATCAGACAGCTTACAAACATTGCTCTTTCTTAATGGTGTTAATATCTTTGTTTTCTAGATCAATTTTTGATAATATTATCACACACTTTAAAATTATTGAAAGAGACTTTACATAAATTTAATGTTTTGTAAAGATTTTTAATTTAAAAAGTTAATTTTAGGAAATATATTTTATCCTTTATGATTAGATCAAATTTTTATGGATTAATTTTTGTTGCAGTAGATTTGTAATTTAAATGCTTTAAATCTGAATTTTCAAAACACTTTCTGTCCCAACCTTGAAAGGAAAAAATATATTTTCCATAGTGTTAAAGCTAATCTAATATCAGACATTAAGAACAACGTTGTTAAGGGTTAGCAAAACATATTCTGTGCTTAAATCGCTGCTTTTTTATGCTATCTTACAAAATTAATTGATGCAATTACTTTTTAATTAGTGGAATTTATTTTATTCATTTGTCCTCATGTATTTTCAACAGCTCAGACGTAATTAACTGTAATGTAAGCATACCTCACATTCATTCAATATGAAGATAAATCAGAAAATGTAAAAAAAAATAATAATAATAAATGTATTTTTCAAAACCTATTTATTTTATAAATCTGCTTTGCAAAAAATTCTCACCAGATTTTGGGGAGGTTGAAAATCTATGAAATTATCTAAACTAAAAGTTATTATGTATTGAACTTCTAGCATTTCTTCTTGTAGCTGTTACCTATTACTTTATTGGTACTCACTCTATACAAATTTGGCCACTTACCGTAGAAGCAAAAATAACATATAAACAAATCAAAATTACAAGGGAAAAGACCATACATTCTTAACAAAAATGTCCAAAAGGTCTTAAAAATAGTTAAAAACAACTTAAATGTTTTGTGGATAAAAATTTAAAATGCTAGAAGAACCCACAATAAAAATCTGTGTGATCAAGACATTTTTTTCTCTGATCCTCCAGTAAAGAATACACAAATTACCATTCTGTTGTAAGTTAAAGAGTCCAGATCCGAGCAAACAAGTAGATGGCCCTTATTCAGTTTTTCTGTCTTACATAAAAACACATATATCAGAGTTCACAATCCCTATTTTAGCCAGATGTTCGGCCAGGCAGTCGTGTCCAGTTCTTAATCTAAAATTGGCAACAGCCTCTTTGCGAGTTTTTCCACTACATTTTGTTCCAGTCATCCCCGATTGACTCACAGACTTTCCTTTGGTATTAGATAATAATTTACTAATATGCGATGACTTAATTTTGTTCCGCATAGTTCCATAAAAGAGTCAAGGGGAACAGGACATATATACATCTTTTCATAGTTCTTTAACGTTATCTGAGTTGATTTAAAAGTTTTCTTCGCTGTAATCTCTTAAATTTTTATCAGTATGACCCCTTTAAAACTACAGCTGAGAGATAGGTCTGACACCTTGATGAAATACAATATGTCTATTCATTACTTTTCGCCTGCTCTCATCAAAATCTGCTGGGACGGAATTCTCTTTGTTCCCTATTTCTTCCGCACCATGATTGATATGCGAGTTTTGCGTGAAATATGTTGTTGAAAGATCGACAAGAAAGTAGCCGCACATGTCTGAACTTATCGCTGTGGCGTTGAATCTTGAAAGAAAGTTAGCGGAATATTTTTATCATCGTATCCTATCGTATTTCTCGAGACTCTCCTATGAACTTGTTTTTATGTGTCATAACAGATAGAAGTTGAAAACCCAATTGATTGAAATGAGACTGTCTGACATTTTATTATCAATTTTTCTTGTTGATTACTAATTTTTAGAATACTAATTGTAAGGAAGCTACTGATTAATTAAGACTGATTGACTATTATTTAATTAAATATTTCAAACTAACTTAGCATTCTTTATTCTGTATTTGCTTCTTTTCTTTAAGCTCAAATTTATTCTTATTTTAAAGAATAAATACGGAAATACTATTTGACAATTTGAATTTGTTATCCATAAATATAACTTATTCATTTTTGGAAAAAGAAACTACTTTCCTTCTTAAACTCTTGTTTATTATTATTATTATTATTATTATTTTTTATTAACTTAAATCTTACTATTAGTTTGCCCTTGTTTTCTAGTCTGTTAGTTTGAGAGTTTAATAATTCTGAGATGATTAATAAAGATCAATTATCGTATATAGAATTTGTGAAACGTATTATATAGATGTATCATATTTAATAGACGTATTGACTCTTTTTCTCTTGCATTTTATTGGTTTATTGGTTTACTTGGGCTGTAACATACTGTGTTTCAGACGGTCTGGAGTTTTATTTCTATAGTAGGTTCGAAACCTGACAACACGTCTGAATTTTCAATCAATGTTTGAAATTTTTTTAAACCAATATTATTTATGTTATAGTTAGCTTTTTCGTTATAGTAAAACGTATAAAAATATTTTAAAATCTATAAAAGTTATCGGAAGTTCATTCTTTTCTTCCTACTTCATCTTTGAAAGTATATTTGTGTAAGAAAGCTGTATTTGGAACCTTCTGGACCCTTTTTTTTTTTTTTTTTTTTTAAGCTACTCTATTTAATTGTACCTAGAAGTTACTTATCAGAATTACGTTATTCTTTGTTGAAAAATTTAATATTTTAATTATTTGATACATGCAAATAATTCTTGTTGTGTATGAGTTTCCATCTCTTTTGAAATCACAGGCGAGCAATTATTTATTAAATTCAACCCAAAAGCATTAATAATTGAAGCTTTTATATAACAGCATAAAAGTGCATTATATTTTAATTAAGTTATGCACATAAATCTGCTGAGTTTAATGTTCGAATCCGTTGTTTTGTGTGTGTGTGTGTGTGTAAAAAATTTTACGTAATATTTTTGAACAGTAATTTTTTATAATCTTTATTGAATAATTAGCATTTATTTCTGGAAAATTAGATAACTAAAATAAAAAAATCATATATAACTCTGAATACTATAGTTCTATACCTACACATACTTCTGAAATTATCCTTTAAATAAGTAATATAAAAAAAAAAAAAAATTAAGTTTATTTTAATTACTTTTTTATTAAATAATTACAATTAATATAAATATGATATTACTCTTATTAATAATATAATATTACTCTTACTTAATATAAAACTACTAAATATTAATTAAATTAATTAATTTTTAATTAATGAATTAATATTTGAAAAACTGTATTAACATCAGGTGTCATCTACTACAAGTTTAAAAAAATGTATTTGAACTTGAGATTAATAAAAAGTATTTTATTAACGATTGAAAATTTGAACAAGATATATAAATATATATAAGGAGAGTGTGAACTAATAGTATTAATTGAAAAAAAAGATTAATCTATTTCATCATTTTCACAGCTATAAAATATATCTGAATGTATTTTATTTTCTAAACCATTTACGCTGGCAGATGTCTTAACTAAACTTTTCTTTATTTTTAATAATTCAAAATTGTTATGCTGATAATTAAACTCCCCTTTTCTTCAAAATGAATTTCCTCCTCTTTAAAGTACTGTAGTGACGGAGCTTATTTCAGTCTACTACTGTGTGTTTATAGCATTAAATCCGAGGCTGTCTGGCAGTTGTCTGCAAATGATTCGGTTAATCGATTAGATCCAGAGCTTTCCAGGGGCATGTCGCGTTTTGTCACTCGTTATTAACGAACGATAGTGGGAATTCTCACTATCTACGGGCACAGGAGTTTTGTTTAGTTAGTCAGGAAGTTGTGGTATTTGCGCTAATTTTCAATAAATGGACAATGCTTTGTTCCATGCTGTACACTTGTGTATTCGTCTAAGAACTGCCTGCATTCTGGATTTATTTGATAATGGAAGATATATGTAGTGCTTTGATAATTTGGTGGGTCTTTATTCAATGAGTTCAATGATTTGAATAAATATTGGCATATATTTTTGCTCGGTTTTGAATCTAATGCCAAGCATTGTGCTTAAATTCTTTGAATTTATTCATTAACTTAATAAAATTTCGATAGAAGTAGTGCTTTGATAAAATATATTTCAGATCCCTTAATTTTTTCTTAGAGAAATTTAATTAGATTAGAGGGAAAACACCCTCTTTTACAAATTATTTAATGCCCATATTAATGTTTTGTCCATTTGGGATTGATTATGCTATAAAGATAAAAGTGAATGACTTACACCTTTTTTTAATAATTTTCTTTAATTATAGTATTTAAATATTACCCTTAGCAATGGATCGCCTACGACTGGGTCTCTTGGGGTAGGCTTGTAGGCTTTTTTTTTTTTTTAGGCTTTGTAGGGATTAGTAACAACGACAACAACAAAAAAAATTTTAAATAACCTTTCGTAATACGTTGTTTTTTATTTCTTTTACCAACATTTTATTGGAAATATAAAAAATAATCTGCCCAGTGTTACATCTTATAGATTTTTAACAAATTTAATTAGTTTTCTATGTATGCATTGTTTCAGTCTTTTAAATCTTATTCTATAAATCTGTGTAATCATAGATTAAATAATACTTATCAAAAATTTTATCCTAATTTTAATAGTTAGTGTCATGATTATGGCGTATATTATAAACTATAGTTTGTGTTTTGTTATATAACAAGCTCGTAGAATTTAGACTGTCTATTTAAAGAATTATAGTGGTATGCAACCATATGTATAATAAATCCATAAAAGATCTTCATATATTATAGTATGAAAGTTTGGCTGTTAAATATCAGCTCTGGGGTTGACTGTGGTCCTAAATTAAAAAGACTAATTTCTAAAAATTTACCCGAAATAATTGAATGATATAATACGTAAAAAATAATTTATTTTATTGATTTTTTACACATTCGTTTATACTGATGTTGTTTAAAAACTTTATCACCAAAGACTGTATTTTTAGATAAATTGCTATTTTTGCAATGAATCACTCAGTGGAAAACTATGCTGTATTTTTGTGCGTGTTGTTTTACTGCATGACTGGTGCACCTTAGCAAGATTAAGTTATCGCCTAAAGGTAATTATTACTATTTACTGAGAAAAGAAACAGCCAGTTTTATCGGTTGTTGTCAGATATCTTTTGACACTTAACTTCATCTGTGTATCGCTTATCACTTATCACTTATCACAAAGGTCGTCTCCCGGAAAGCGTTATTGACTGTGTGAACTGACCTCTTGTGCATTATGTGCACTGTTAAGATTTTAGTTTTAATTCCTAGTTTCAGATCCAAGCTTGTGCTTGTCGTTTATAATGAAGTATGTTTTTCATACTTGTTATCTTAAAGGAATGATCGTTCAAGTAGAGTTCAAGTCCGTAGATTAGCCTTTTAAATTGCAGATCTACGTGATCTCTTCGTTTTGCCATGGTCATACTTCACAAGTTTTCTTTCTGATATCGTCACGCAGTAGCATACCGAATTTACTCATTTGCATTCAGTATTCATTTCCTTGGCTGGTCTACTATGCATTCCGTATGTCTTCTTTAAGCGCGATAAAAGAAAATAAGCAAGAGAGCTAGTTGGATTCATAATCTTATTGCCCGTTGGACAATCATGAGCTTGTTTTCATTTCTTATTAAAACAGAGAAAGTTCATAAGGTTGTCAAGGTTTCTCTCTCGCTCCGGGCGTTCTGAATTACAAACTACTGAATTGTCCAGTTTCTTCTAGTTCTGTTCAGTTAGTAAACATTTTAGTGGAAAGTTCAAGGCTAGTATCATCTTCGTGAGAATTCTGTGCTGTTGTTACTAAGGGACACCAAATATGTTATGCTATTTTTCTATGTTTAGAACCTTTGTTGTACAAAACGAAATTACAATTTAAAAAATGTATTTATTTATTAATTTTTTTTTATTACATATTTTCCTTTGTGCAAGTTTTTTGCTACTGGTCTATTGAACTTTAATAATCAGAAGGCTGTTCAAAATTATTGACTAATTAATACAATTCGCTTCTTATTTGAAGTATTAGAAGACACTAAAGGATTTGCATACACATTTTTTTTTTCATAAATTGAATGTAAAATCATTAAGAAACTCATTTAAGGAAGTAATAATTACTTGTATAATTTTTACTATAAAATTTTTTTTTCCTGATTATATGAAAATGTAATGAATTGAATCAAATCAAATATCATATCTCTAATTTCTCAACAATTTTCTTTTTCACAATTTTTTTTTTTTTTATATTCAGTATGTACCGAAATTTAAAAATTTTCCAACATGAAAACTACTGCAAAAATCTCCAGTTTCTTAATTAAATATTCAAATGTTGCATCAAAGATAAATTTTATTAGTTGGTAAGAAATGACAGAAGATTTAAATAAATAAGAACGACGATCTATTTGAAAACTGAAATCAATTATAGTATTGTTTTCTTTATTAAAAACCAAATGAAGGATATTATTGTATTAAAATAGATCACTTATTCCAAATTTTGTTATTGTATACGCAAAATTATTTTTGCATACTCTATCGTTCAATTATTCTTTTTTAAAAGAGGAAAGAGAAAAAAAAAAAAAAATTATGCTTCAATTATGAGAAATTGCAAAATGATTTTTACACAAACTATAATATTTTTTAGAAAAAGATTTTTTTATATTTTGCTTGTTTTATTAATATTTGTATACAAATCCTTTTTAGTGTTTCATTGTACTAGTTATATTATTAATATGATTTTATTAACAGTGCATTCTTTTGAAGAAAAAAAGATAAACTAATATCTAACTCTTTATACAAAATTTCCAGTAGTTATTATTTACGGTTTTGAATTTGTAATAGAATTAAACATCTTAATGTATGCTATGGAAAAATCTTCATTAAAATTCCCTCTGAAAGATAATTATAAATATCCCAAAATATTTCAAGCTATATATTTAGTCGAGTCTATCAAAAACTTAGTTTGAAATTTTTGCGAATTTTAAACTGTTTCAAAATTAAAAACTTTTGTTTACAATAAATTTCATGAATAAATAAATTTTATTCGGATTACCTCTTCGTACATAATTTTAAATAGCAGTTAAAAAATTAAAGGAGTTACGCGTATGCTATTTGTAGTAACAGCTTTTCTTTCATTTGAAACTGGTTTGAAGGTCGCGTTTTTCAATGAAAGAAGCAATCTTCTACATCTGTGTCACGCATTATTTCGGCTCATTTTTACGTTTTGCTCAAAACCTAGCTGTCATTAAAGCAGTTCTAATTTTCTATTCGAGATATAAATATGCTCATATTTGAAATTAAAAATAACCATTGTTCAACAAAAGTTATTTTCGTAGTCTGTAGCTTTTTATACAAAATAGGTTCAATGTCTGAATTGATGATTCATGTCAAATCGTTGAAAATTCCAAAGAGCGTCTAAGAATGCTACAAAGTGAAATAATGTTCCCAATCAAATAAATATATTGATTTACTTTTGTATGTTAATATTTATAACCTTGTTAAATTTTTTCTACGTATTTTTAGTTTAATTTATACAAAAACTTACTTCAATTTAATTTTCCATTTTTTTAAGTTATGAATTGGTTATTTGAATTTATTATGGAATGATTAATTTCTAATATTTCACATTTTTAAGTTGAATATCATCATTATTGATTATTTAAAAAAAAAAAATTTATACAACCCTTGTTCAATAAAAAGTTATTTTCGTAGTCTGTAGCTTTCTATATTAAATAGGTTCAATGTTCGAATTGATTATTCATATAAAATCGTTGAAAATTCCAAAGAGCGTCTAAGAATGCTACAGATTGAACAAATGTTCTCAATTAAATAAATGTTATTAATTTACTTTTTATGTTAATACTTAATCTTGTTAAATATTTTTCTGAGTATTTTAGGTTTATTTGTATAAAAATTTACATCAATTTAATTTTCCATTTTTAAGTTATGGAATGATTATTTACTTCTGGTATTTCATATTTTTAAGTTGAATATTGTCATTATTAGTTATTTTTATATAAATAATCTTTTAAAAATGGAAGAAAATTATTAATGTTTGCTCCCTTCTTTCAAATGCTATTAATATAGATATATGATATAACTCTTAATCTTAAGAAATTTGACAAAATCTAAAATTCTTTTAATTCAAATTGTTTCTTAAATTAAAATAATAATAATAATAATAAAGCGCCGTAACTCTATTATTAAAACTTTGTTCGACAGTAATATGTTTTTCCATTTCCCACATAAGTCAGAATTTAAGTGTCCAAAAATTTTTTTTCGTTTTCATGTAGACATAACAGCAAACTTATTTTCAAACTTTTGCAGAGTTAGAGGAAATTTCATGGATTTCAGCCCAAGGTGATAATGCATTTGACAGTTCTTTTAAAAGAATCCCCTCCTGTTCTGTTGTAAAGCTTTCCTTGAGTGATTTCATATTGTTTAAATTTATATATTTTTTTTTTTTTTCAAAAAAACAGTTGCTTAGAATTTCCGTTGTAAAATGATTAAAATGCATTATTGTGAATAAGAACAAATGGTTAATTATTTTTTTAAATCTTTATTATCAATTTAAAATTTAACGTTACCACATGCTCCACTTTGGAACTGATTTCTACAACAACGAATACTTTATGTATTTATTAGATCATTGTTAAATATCAAGTCATTCTTAAATGTGCATTTATTATTCAAGATTCTGTCTATAAAATTTTCAATTTTTGTATTACACGAATTAATCAATTTTATTTTATAATTTGCCGTAATCTCCCTTTTACATTTTGAGGGGAAGTTTTTTATTATAACTAATTATAAGAATAAAAGAAAGCATAGAGTAGTTTTTATGGCGGGTGTGTGTATTTATGCTTTCTCAATTTTAAATAGAGATATACAGTATATGCAAGATTACCAATTAAGAATAGGATCTCTTAAGTTATTTGGATACATAATTTGGTTTTTTTAAATTATCTAAGTAATAAAAATATTTTTTATCAAATATTTCTACAGTTATCAACAGTCTTGTTTTATTTCGGTTTACCTTCCATAATCATTCTATTATAATATCTTCACATAAAAACTTAATCTAATGATGTGAAGGTCCTCTTTATTAGCTGTTGCATAATCTTATCATGACGTGGATGGAAGGGAGAAAATATCCGTTTTGAGTTTCTTTCACCGCAAAAATGTCATTACCTGCAAGCAAAGTCTAATGTTGTCGATGTTAACTTGTCATTTGACATAAAAAAAAAGAGAGAAAAAGCAACTATGCCCACCTAATGTTTTTTGCCAGACTGGTGAGAGTCATAATACAATGTAGCAACTGGGCGCGGATATTTGGTGTGTTTTAAGTGAGCATTATTCCTTGAAGTTGAAGAGCTTCGTTGTTATTAGTCAATTTCTGTGAGGTTCCCCCCTCGCCAACGCGACTTTACGGGCTCTTCTTTTTACTTTTTTTTTTTTTTTTTTTTTTTTTTTTTTTTTTTGCCACCTGATTTCGTTGATTGTCTCATTTCTTCCAGCAAGATGGCTGGCTGACTGAATCCACTTTGGGACAATTCGTGAATGGGAATTGTCTTGCGTACGGAGGAGTATTTTAACCTAACTCTCAACTGGTGGTTATGAGACGAGTGCTGCTTCTTGTTTTTGATGCCGCGTTCCAAAAACTCGGAATGGAAACAGCTTGTTCTTTTCCGGTTTGCGGAAAACTTTGGATTTCGCTTCTTTGAAAATATGTAACATTTCTTTATCTTTAACATTCACGAATTTTAGTTTTTTGGAACGGATGCCGAAAAATGGTTAACAAATGGTTGCGGTTGAAAAGAGGCAGGAATTGATCGACCACATCCTGAACCTTTTAGGGCTCTGATGAGACACAAACTAATTTACTTGCTTTTTACATACAGTAGAAAAATGGTTTTATTCCCTAAAATTTGTTACACTCTTTGTATTGGTATTGAGGTTATTTGTACTACAATTAAAAAATGAAATATTAATTGTTCAATTGTGTAATGTGTTTCTTAGAACTTAAAACTGGTTTATTATTTTCAAACCATTAAGATGAAACCGATATCATAAAACCACTTGTTAGTACTGTTTATAATAAACTTCATGGAAGTTCCTATTCAAATTGCCACAAATATTTTTAATCACGCATAAAGATACATGATCTTGAGATACATGATAATTTAAATCACATGCATAAAGATAAAGATACATGATCGTTTTAAATCACGCATAAAGATACATGATCATCTTATGGTACATGATCATCTTAGACATGGCTATATATTGTCTTTAGTGATCATATTACATGATGTTCTATTATCGAAATTCGATAATATGTGACACAGACATTATTAATTTCATCCTCCTCCATAATATATAAAACTACTTCTGCTGGATATTCGTGTAACAAATTATCATTATCTTTTAATATTGCTCTAAAAGTCACGGGTTGGTTGAATATAGATTGAAAATTACTAGATTATTCTGTTCTGAAAAAAAGATTATTGTAAAATTAAAAATATATATATATTGTGAGAGAAATTCGTAATTTTGAAAACAGACACGATATAGCGTCAGAATAATCTTATTCCTTTATTGCTGACTACGGTTTTAAATTGTTTCCAATACATTGGAAAGTCACTTATAAGAATAAATAGTGCATCTAACTTTTTGTTGGCTAATGCAAATTTGACCGTCTTACTTTCGTATTTTTAGGAACTTAATTAATTATGTGGAAAAGTTGTTTTTCTTGAATGAAGGATTGAATTCGATGTTTTTAAAATATTTTTGTTGTAGTCAAATAAAATTTTTTTCCACTTTGTTCAGTCATATTTTGTAAAAGAAAAGAGGAAAAAAATATGTATATTTATGATTTAAATGGACATCCATGTGGAATTTAAAGTTTTTCAAAAAAATTTTTTGTATGTTCTTTGGTTCACAATGGCTTGTCAAAACTTCCTCTGATAAAATATGATGCAGTTTTAATCCTTTGAATTTGAATACTCTGAATCGATTTTTAAACTAGCTTTCATTTTTCATTCATCATAGAAATGACTTGCTCCATTTATCAAGTTGCAGAAAACCGTTTTACAAGTCAAATTTGAATTCAGGTTATTATTTTATTTATTTTTTAAATACTTTTTAAAAATCGATTGGTTTATTTTAACAGTAAAAGCAGGTATTCACATAATTTTGACTCTAAAATAATAAACTAGTGTACATTTGTTTTAAATAATAGCTGATTAACTGACAATAATTTATTTTACTTTTTCAAATACCGTCATGGGATATTCTAAAAATGTACTTTATTTGTTGACACAATTGTTGATAAATTGTTTTATGTTATAATCTTACCGCATGACACATTAAAATAAGTATATTGTTTATATGTACATAATATATAAATACAAATATAATAAATAATAAATTTTATTTTAAAAAGGAAATTCAGCACAAAATTAATTGCTAGAAATTCATGATTTTTAAAAAGGTTTTCTTAAAATTAATCACACATTGAACGATACTTTGGGATGATATTTTACGTATTGCTGTATTTTTGGTCATGCTTGGTCTTGGCTGTATTTTTGCTTACGTGTTTTTAAACAGAGACGCGAGTTGTTGTTATTGTTGTTATTGTATTTTTTTTTTTTAGAAATGTATATGCACGTATTCTATCTATATCTAAAAGCCGAAGAAAGCTTGAATATTGACAAATGAGAATCACGGATTATCATAGAATTTTTAATGAATTCTTTGTGTATTTAATTTTATGCCACGGTAGGTTTGTAATTGCAGAAGGCTTTAACTTTTCTTTTCTGAGAATCCTTGCCATAATCATTGTAAATTAGACTTTTAGTTGGGTTAATATTCAGTTTAATTGCACCAAGACCGCTTTTTCATCATGTTTCCTCCTCAGCAATGGATCATGTTTCCTTTGAATTTACTAAAAGCTGCAGTTAAGAAAAAACAATGGAAGTATTTTTTGAATAAGTTGGTCAAATACCATAGCTTGAAATCTTAAGTTTGAACTTACAGGTGCTAAAACCAAAAGGTAAATAACCTACATGCATGACTAAAGATAAAGTGTAGTCAATGCAAGGAAACTGGCCTAGTGATAAGATTGGATAAAATAATTGGAAGCTCTTTCTTATTCTGAGGCGTGTTTTTATTTTTTGTTAAAAAATTAAAAATTATCGAAGGCTATATGGATTAGATTAGTAGAACATTTTGAACTTTAAAGATATATATATTAGAGTTGGCGGGCTTATATACTCTCAATCAACAATGCTTTTTGATATTTTATTACTAGCTCAATGCGTGGGGTGGAAATTTCATCCCAATTAGATGATGACTCATGGAAAAGGAACCCGTTTACAGCATGCCCTTATGCACGTTAGGTGGTATTTGTAAGTTGAAGTATTTCTGCTTAGGTACATTTATGGGAAGTTATTATAAAAATATTGATGTGGCTCAAAGTTCGTGAAAAGTGTAACGTTTTCCATTGTGGTTTATTCATTATTTTATCTATGTATGCAAAACAGCTATACTGGGAAAAAACCATGAGAGCTTCTACAAAGATAGAAATAGTTAAATCTACTTTTAACAAAAGAAGCATCTGACTCCAAGCGGATTTATAGAATATTACATGAAGCCACATTTGAAATTCATGGTTTTTATGGATCGTGAGTCAAATATGGTTGTGGAAACTGGAACAATACTCGTTTGCTTGGTTTTGGGGACCCTTAATACTCGTTTTGGTTTTGGGGACCCACCCAATACTCACATAAAACCAAATATTACGATTTTTTCCACCTATAGTTATTCCTCGTATTAAGCATTTAACCTTTATCAAAGTGCTATAGGTTTTGATTTTTTCTTTTGCTGGCGAAAGGAATTCAAAACAAAACAAAAAAAAGAAACAGTTTAGACTTAAAGATTTGATATTTGCCATCTACTATAGTATTTTCAATGCCAGTTAGGCTCGAAAGTTGTTCCATTGTAAAGTGCAGAATGAGTAGTGAGCTTTATAGGTGGGGAGATAAGGTAAGGTTCGTGATATCACTCTATAGGCAACGTTGTTTAGTTTTCATTGAGCAATTTTTTTATCAAGGAGTGAGTTTTAATTTTAAATTTGGCAGTTTTGATGTACAGTTTCCCATACAATTCCATATCTTACGCTCTCTTTTTCATAGATTCAAATAGTCTGTTATGCTTCTTTAAACGAAGATTGCTGAGTTGGTCTGTTCAAATATTATATAGAACATGAGTGGACGTTCCATATTTGTGCTCTGATGTGATTCGATTATTTTTGGCTGAAGGGGAGAGTTTTATTGACAGATGATTCAATGAATGGCAGATGGGTTCTAATATTTACCAGCGGGTTTGATTTTTGACATGATCAATTGGGATTGAGTAGGATTGGTGAATACGCTTGTGCAAATATGTTTCCCGTTTTCTTTCAATTAAAATCCAAATTATCTTTGAATTGAATGTGTTTGGACACATACATATATAGTTAGTCGATTTTTTTATATGCACTTTTGTTCTTTTTA
Organism: Caerostris extrusa; assembly: GCA_021605095.1. Lineage (NCBI taxonomy): Eukaryota > Metazoa > Arthropoda > Arachnida > Araneae > Araneidae > Caerostris > Caerostris extrusa. Next base: position 2,115 of record BPLR01000580.1, on the reverse strand, counting down.
TAAATTACTGTTTAAATGCATCCTATACTAAGATTTTATGTAGGATTGGGTTTTTGTTTTATTTCAAATCGTTGATGCTTACTGATTTTTAAGTATGCTTAGTTTTTGTATTTAATTTATTGTTTAGCTGAATGTTGGAGACTTATTACTGAATGAATATTCCCTATCTTAAATATAAATAAATGGATATAATTCTCCAAAATATAACGCATCCAGCTTATCTTATTACGATAGTTTATTTTTAAGCCTTAGGATAAATATATTTCGATGAAGTTTAGACATGGGAATTATATAAGTCTTTGACCCAATAAAAACTAGATATTTAAATGTTAAAAAGTATTTACTCTTTCCATTTTTCAGATTTTGCTAAGATTTTGTAATCCAGCTCTATTCTGGATCTAGGTTGCTACATATCATTTATTTCATCTTTTTCTGTAACATAATTCTAGGATGTTTTGTAGACTTAAACATGTGGCTTTTAGGCATGAATACCACAAATAAAACAAAGGTATTTGCGGCTTATCACTTTGTATTTGATTTTCACAATTATTCAAGACTAGAAAACATACAAATCTATATATTATAAATCAAATTCTTTATTTGAACTTTCCTAGGTTTTCTTTCTTTAGTGCGGCCCGCGGACACGTCAATCTTAGATAAATCTTTTTGCTTCCTGATGTAGATTAATATAATTAAAAGATGCAAGAACCACACTAAAAGGAAATGGAAGGGTTGGAATGCAGACAAATTTACATGTATTACTTTGATGTCAAGGGTAGACAATTTATCTTTGTCATATTTCATTATTAAGATTGTGAATAGACATGAAAAGCAGATGGTAAAGACTTATAAAAAAGAATGTAATCATGGTAGATTAAACATTTGTTCAAGGCTATTTACAGGTTAGCTGTTTATATTATCAAGAAGATGCGGCGATTAAATGCTTCTACCGTAACTTTGAAAACGTTTTGTATTGGGATTTTTTTCGTGTAATTTTGTTTGTAGTAAGTTTTATTCGACTGGGTGTATAAAAGTTATGTGCTTCTGTACATACCTTATTTAGTATATGTGAGTGTTTATTAACAGTAAGAGTATATGGCAAATATAGTTTTTCAAATCATATCAGGTTGTTTTTGATTTAGCAAACTTATCTATTTTATAATACACCAACCAGTGTGTGTATTATGAAACAGACATTTTGAATCTCTCTCTCCCGTTTTCATTTTGTGTAAATGTAAACAGTATGAGAGTACACAGCATTATCTATGAATATTGTGTTCATCGAGATGACAAGTGCATCCCATGGTTTCAAGAGTGAGTCACCTCTTCTTGAAGCCGTTATAGTTCTGTGTAGACCGAGGCATCCAGAACATAAAGGAAAACAGCTTTTTATTATTAACAGTTTATTTCTAATGGAAGACGATTGAAAATGTTTTATCTTTCAGTAGAGCTCCTACCCAGAGAGTCAGTTGACAAGACCAAATAGACCATTTACTCATTGGCTTCAATTGGGTGCACATTTCATTATAATAGTTTAGTTATGAATCATTGAATTATTTATCATATTTTGATTAAAAAAATTCAGCATTAAGACTTCATTTACTAATAAATGGTTAACAGGAAGAATTATAGAACAGTTAAGTTATCACTAAGGCAATGATGAGCATTTTATAGTTAAATTTAACTTCCATAAGGGTAATCAATTTTAGTTCAGGTTCATTCATTTGGGTAATGCAGGAGTTTGATTCTTGTGAATTAGTTAATACCAAAAGGTTTAATTAAGTAAACATTTTACCCACATTCACTATTTGAAAGGAGATAATTCATCTTCCAATTTGATTAATTTATTAAAACAGTTTGATGCTAGAAGCTATAGTCAATTGAAATGATATTTTGGAATTTGTTTCTTGTATTCAAATCTGTTTTATTTTCTTACCCTTTCAGATGGAATTATAGTTTGATTGTGAAGGCTTCATTGACTTCAAGCCTCAGGTTATCGCTGGGTATTGATTTTTGATTGCTATTAACAAGTACAGCCAGACTGATTTTGATGAATAGCATCAACATTTCACGGCTTAAGATGATTCGATTTATGAAACTTTGATAGCAATGCAT
>BPLR01000579.1:0-49096 GCA_021605095.1 Caerostris extrusa | reverse complement strand
GCCATTACGTATTGCTCTTATGGTTTTCAAGAATAAGTGAAAATTCTCCAAATTTCACACAGAATTTCTGGTCATGTTTCTGATGCTTTTTCAAGAATAAGTGAAAATTAATTCAGTTCAGTAAGGAGTGTATCTCAGTGTTTATCAGTAATAAATGCAAATAGTACATTTAAAAGGTAGCATGGTTAACCATTTTCAGGGACGAATACTTAAAACTTTTAAACTTTTAAAGAGACTCTTTAGACTTTTTGAAAAGGAAAGTGCCCGTCCCTAATTCGTCCTATTCATGTAAATGCAAAATAGTACATTTAAAAGGTAGCATGGTTAACCATTTCAGGGACGAATACTTAAAAAGATAATAAGGTAATTGCAAAATATTTGCTTAATTGTGTTTTACTCACTTTGTATCGACAATTTATTAAGTTACAAAAAGAAGAAAAATTAGTAAAATTACAAATATACAAAAAAAAAAAAAAAAATGTCCATATGTCCATAATGAAAGTTAGACGCCAATAGAAAATGAAAAAAAAAAATCATACATTCTGGGTGTAGCATATAAAAAAGGGTTCAATATATTAACTTTTGAAAAGTATGCTTCCTTAAAAATACAAGCTCGTTTTAACAATGTCGTTTATTTTGGAGAATTTATGAATTCTATTTTATTATGATTGAGTGTTAGTGTATACTCTAGCATTGTAATGACATGTGCCATTTTCTGAATGTTGTGAGAGTTTGATCTCAAAAATGTTATGTAATTAATTTTTGCAATTAAAGGGTAATTTTAATTCAAAAACAAAACCTAACATATGCAAACATAAATATGTATATATACCTTTACTTAACGTACAGAAGCATAATGAGTATTTATATTGTCTTAACGTACGCCAATATAGATTCTTGAAGAAATTAAAGCTAATAATAAACTTTACTTTTTTTTATTTTACTATTAATGGTATTAGGAAACTATTTCGACAGATTTTGAAGAAAGGTAGGAAGAACTAAAAAGAATTTTTGCCATATATGCATTCGAAATATATTACATTTAAGCACTGGAGGCTAAAAAGGATTTGATAAGTGAAATAAAAGCAGACCAAATTAAAAAGCAACAAATTATGTGAATCTTTATCGCAACAAATTATGTGGATCTGTGTATTAGTAGATCCATCATCAATACTAATACATACAAAGGTTTATATCCTCAACTTAATAATCTCTGTACTTTTTAAAATATTTCAGTCAGATTCAGCCTTGCAGTAGCTAGCAGCTAGTAGCGGTATTTTGCTCGAACGCGATGGAGGTATTTTAATAGTGCTTTCCTTATGCCATAATATAAAAAAGTCTGAATACGAGAAATCTGAAGTGATTGTGGTAGACCTCTGCAGTGATTTCCGTAAGTAGCATCCAGGTAATTTCTGGCATCAGTGCTAAAGTGTGCAGGTGCACCATCTTGCTGGAACAAGATTTTTACAATGCTCGCTATCACTTAAACATGGTTTATCATGGCTATTATTCCATGACAAAAAAAAAAAAAAAAAGATTTATTTGAATTCCTTTTACATTTTTTTTTTTTTTTTTTTACAATTTGAGCCAGATGCTTTCAAAGCGCCAAGTATAACAGAAAATAATGCTAATGATTAAAAAACACAATTTAAATTTAAAATTAAAAATTTTAAATGCACATTTTAGAATTTTTTTTTAATATCAGGGAGATGTTGATGTTAAGGACACGATTACAAGTATGCAAAAATTAAGAGAGATTGTGTTGTTACTAATCCCCATGGTGCAGAAAAAGCCTACACTAGGTCCATGGCTAAGGGCTACACTTTAGCTGGGGCTGAAGACTGACTAAACCTCAAGACAACGCTCTACGATTCTATTAGATCGGGACCTACTGTTTAAAGTGGATTCCGAACCACTACAAACATCCATGCCCCTCCGGCACTCAAACCCAAAACCTGCGGCACAGATCGCTAGACACTCGCTCATTCAGGCCAAGAGAGATTGCTTCGACCTATGTATTAATTATATAAAAATGCTTTGATCTTTTTTAATATTAGATAGGTCAAAAATAAAAGAGATTGAACTTTTAAAAAGATATAAAGCATTTTAATATTTTGTGATCATATATAGTGTCTTAAGGCCTTTCCATTTAATATACAGTTTCCGGTTAACCGCAACCTAGTGATTGTCAACCTCCTTGTCATTTACGTTACAACGTTAATATGTTCTTAAAAACCATCAACTCAACAGCTCATCTTTCAAATCTATAATTCTAACTTATAGACAGGTGCCTAGATTTAACACCACTTGAAAGATTCACCGGTACCAGAATCTTTCTCATGTAGTATTTCGAAAGAGAGGAGGGAAAAAAAGCTCTTTTAAATGAGGGTGCTTTTTATTAAAGTTGCAGTCAGGTTACGGCACACACCTTCTTGCTTCAGCATTTCTGCTACAGGTTTTACAAGTTGCGATCGATGTTCCCTTTTTTTTGGAATAATGGAGTACACTCCTCCAGGGTAAAGAATAACAGAATAATCGCCACTTTTATGTCCGAAGATCCTCCACTTCCTTGATAGACCACACCCGAATTGCAGCACTTCTTCCCCGCTTGACCCGGTACCGACTGCAATCTTTCAATTTCCTACCTTTTTCAAAAGAGTTTTAGCGACTGAATAGAAATTCTTCCGGAGAAAATTTTGTTTTTAGCATGTAAATTAAGCTAACATTTTTGAATGAATAAAGAGTTATTTTGATTGCACCTTTATGGTGGTGGCTGAAAACCAGATTTTGAATTTGATTGGTTAAGATGCAGGTCAATGCACTTAAGTGATAAATAAATAAATAATCGTTAATATTTACTTCAGTCTTTTAAAGTGAAGAAGTTTATGATTCAATTTTTGATTGAGAACTTTTTTTATTTAGTATTTCCCATCGATAACACTCCAGCAAATTAGATAATAATAAAAAAAAAAATAAATAAATAATAAAAAAAAAAAACTAGCAATATTAAAAAATTATTTTCACTATTAAATGTTAATAGTGAATAGTGAATGAATTCTTTAGAGAAATATGTCATTATCGAAACAAGTTTAATAAAATTATTGCTTCTGAATTAAATTAAAATCATCACAGTTAAAGAAAAAAATCATTGACAATTCTGTTTTGATAAATGTAAAGGAATGAATCACAAAACAAATAAGAAATAGGCACAATTATTAAATAAATTAAAATTCGTTTAATATTTGTACAAAAATGAAGAATTTAGAAAATAAAACTGGTAATAAGTCTATATTTAATTGTATTAAATAAATTAAAATTTCGATTTAAAATGTGAATAGAGCGTCACAGAACGAAGTCCGAATAATTAGAATTTAAAAAAACTAGTGGGCACAAACTTTAAAGAAAAACAAGTTTATACAACTAATAAAATTTTCATATATTTGATGTAGTCTTCATGGTATGTAATACTTTTTATTATACTATTCATAATACGCGAACTGTATTTGTATGAAGCCATTTTTGTATTGCATTGTAAGAAGACATTTGCATTTCAGTCAGCAATATTTTATAAAAGGAAAAAGATAAATAATATACGTTGAATAGTATTATGTCTTCTGTGCACTAGTCCTTAGTCATTCACAGAAAATTGCTATCTTCAATTTTTCTAAACTAGCTATTTATTTGCTACTTATAAATTTATTCATTTAAAAAACATTTTTTAAAATATTTTTGGACAATCCTTTTCTAACTTAGGACGTGAGAAACTTCTAATTTCTATATAGTGAACTAAGACATTGGCAAACTTTCGCCTTTTCCGTATCAGACCTATTAAATCTTCTTTAAAATTCTTACCTATTTTTTCAATTTACAAAGTGTACTGACGATCGGAAATTCTATTACGGAAAACATTCTTTTTTAAACAGACTCTCCACAAACAATAACAGATGGCCGAACCATTAACCGCCAATTGTAAATAACCACATACAATGAGAGGATTCTAATGTGTAATTCCCAGGACGCTTGGCTGGGTTTTATAAAAGTATTCCCTTCCTAAAACCTCCAGTTACCCCCGCCCAAAACGGTGGTTTCTGTCATGAATATTGTCCACGGAGTTGCAGCTCCATATGGCAAATTAGCGGAATTGAGGCACGATTTCTGAGAAACGTTTGTCGCCAAGTGGCTGCAAAAGTAACATTTTCTCACGATGGTTACATTGTGGCACCATGTATAAGAGATTAGATAACGATTAGTTGGTGAACGCGGAAATGGTATAACCTTTGGGTTTAGTGGTTTCTGCGGCCGTTATGTGATTGAGATTCATAAAGAGACTGTAGATTAAATGAGGTTTGATGCATGTGTTTTAGCCCTGTTTGTGGTTTTCTTCCTGGTTGTAGTTTATAAGCTAAAGAAATTATTGTACCTAATATTCTAAGTCAAAGATGTACAGACGGTGGCTGGCTACCTCATTGTATGTTTACTTTTTTTTTTGGAAAGATTTTCAGATTTTGAAGAAAGCAAAGATTGGTTTGGTATGTCGCTCTACGGTAATTTTTTTGTACACTCTGGGCTAATTGGACCGGGACCTACAGTTTAACGTGGATTCCGAACTACTCACAAACATCCCTGAAACTGTCAGGATTCGAAAGTGAAGACTATGGTACCAAATGGTCATCAGGCTGTGAAAGATTAAATAAAGGAATACTATACATCTTTTGGATATAAAAAATATTTATATATTATAGAAATTTTATTTTCTTTGTTGATATGCATAGCAAAATTTTACATTAAAACATTTTTTGAGACTGTTTTAGGAACCTTCGGTCTAAACAAAAACTATTTTTAGTTTGCGTTCATCCGCTGAGTGGAGAGGTATAACATATTATGTCACAGTAAAGTCGGTTTTAAGTTGCAAAATTAAATCCAAGGACAAATAATCAATTTGTTCAATTTAATAATAAATTTTTAATTTTTTTCGAAACTACAAACATTTTTTTTTTCTCAAAGTCTTTCATTAATATCTTCATCAACATTATATAGAAAATTCTATTTATTTTAAATTGAATTCTACTTGTTTTAAATAGTCTTTTTTTTAAATGTATTTATTTCATATTAATTGAATAATTTACTAATTTCAATACCTTTTTTAAGTGTCGTTGAATTGTGCAACTATAACATCCAAATTATTGGATATAAAAAAATGTAAATTATTTAACCTGAACTACTTCAAATCTTATCTTATATATGTAATTTCCAATTAATAAATAAGTAATTCGTTTAAAAAAAGCATTAAAAGACATATGTATATAAACTAGTGTATATGTCGGTTACCGGTTTACTTTCATATTTAAAACTTTAATTATTGTAATGAAAATTCCTTTTCTTCAAACACATTAAATGTTGGTTTATATTAATAAAAATATATTTATCTTTTTTTAAGCCACTCTTCCAACGGATAAACCAACACCCTTCTATATTTCGATATAAAAGATGACAATTTAGCGTGGTGGCGGTTTAACATGAGTATAAATTTTCGAATTTGGCGATTATATTAACTTTCAAAGCGATAGAGTGCCAAATTTGGTACTAAGTACACAACTGACAGCATGTCACGCGAAATTATATATGGTTGGTTGAATAACTTCTGTTAAAATATATATTTACTTTATTATATTGAAAGGTTAATGCTTAGAGACCTTCTGTGATACAGAAGAATTTTCCCATAGCAGTATATAAAGTAGCAAACACGATTCAATAAACAAGTTGATTTAATCTATATATCTATAATAATGGACAAATTCAGATAATGTATCATGATACATAATAAAAATTACAGAACGATCTTAATTTTTTAATTTAAAAGGAAATATCTACAATAATTTTAATAAATATTTAAAGACTGATTTACATTAATTATATAATTAATTTAATACCATTTAATAAAAAAAATTATAGTTTATACTAAGAATAAATTAATGTAAACATTTACTAAAATAAACTTAACTTGTTTAAAAAAAAAGCTTTAAGGTAACTAAAGTTTAAAGAGAAATATTTTATTCAATTTTATAATGAGAAATAGTAATATAAACATCGTCAATTATAAAATATTAATTCACTTACTTTCTTTTCACATTTTTAGCAATAGTGATTATAAAAAATTTTCAACAGTCACTGTTATTTTATTGAAAACTATTATAAAATTATAACTATTTTTAAAATTGTCATAAAATTAGAAACCATTTAAAAAACTGCCACAAAAATTCTAAACTATTTTTTAAAAAACTGTCTTAAAATTATAAACTATTTATAAAAAATAAATAAAATATATAACTTTTAAAATAGTTTATAATTTTTATGACTGTTCAGTTTTCCTAAACAAAAGAAAGCTGTCATAAAATAAAATAAAACTGCCATATTTAACAGTCACTGTCATTTTATCGAAATGAAATTATTCTGAACTAATTTTTAAACTCTTTATCATTACACTCTTCTTGTGAAATGTTTTGAAAAGACATCTGATTATGTTTTGTATTAATTCTTAAACAAAATAATGGGCCTTATTAAAAGAATAGTTTCTAATAAAGAGGCTTTAATATTATTTTCGTAAACTTTCTATCGTAGATATTATGAATCTCTAAAAAAATTTTAATAGCTTTCAGAATTTCTTTTATTTTTGTAAGCAATATTAGATTTATTAATTCTTCTGTTTATTTTAAAATCTGTTGGATTTCCAACAGAAAGTTAATGGAAATTATTCTCTGCTTAAAATTAATATGAAGAATTTGAAAAAAAAAAATTAAACTATAATTATGTAATTAAAAGTCAACTTAGAAAACTAGCCTTATTTTATAATGATTCAAAACATTAAAAGTAAAAAAAAAAATATATTCTCATTAAAATCTTGGAGTTATTTAATATAAGCACTGTCATCAGTACATGAATGATTTGAACTGCTATTAGTTGCTTTGCAAATTGAAAACTGATTACTTTTATTTTATAATAAAAACGAAAAAAAAAAAGAAAGAAAAGAAAGTAAAAGAAGTAATAGAACAAAACAGGTTGGGCTGCATGCACTTATAACTCGATATGTAATCAACAAGGCGAAAATGATTTAATATATTTTTAAACAATTATTCATTCAATGAAGAAAGAAAATTACCCTAACCATGCATTATCATTATTAAGTCCATGTTGCAAATAATGTTTCTGATTTGCATTTTTATAACATTAAATTGTGCTGTGCCCTTTTTGACATCAGGTCATCGAATTTGACTGAAAATAGGTGTAAATTAAAAAAATTGACAAACAAACAAAAAATAAAATTACAAAAGAGAACATAATGCATTTTCTGTTTTCTTAACAGTAAGTTTTTAACTGTAAAAATTATGTGAGGATAGTAACGAAATTTGCACATACTTTTAATTTGCATCACCAAATCTGTATTCAATAATAGCACATTCATCAGATTTATAAAGAAAGTATTAATAAACAAACAGAAAATAATTCCAAGTATTGGGAAAAAAATTTGGTATTTGTAATTTGGTATTTGTATTTTGGCAATTTCTAGTTTGAAAATTTGGTATTTGTAATTTGGTAATTTGTAATTTGGAAATTTGGTATTTGTATTTTGGCAATTTCTAATTTAGAAATTTGGTATTTGTATTTTGGCAATTTCTAATTTGAAAAATTTGGTATTTGTATTTTGGTAATTTGGAAATTTGGTATTCGTATTTTGGTAGTTTGGAAATTTGGTAATTGTATTTTGGTAATTTGGAAATTTGGTATTTGCATTTTGGTAATTTGGAAATTTATTATTTGTATTTTTGTAATTTGAAAATTTGATATTTGTATTTTCACGTAATTTGGAAATTTGGTATTTGTATTTTTGTAATTTGAAAATTTGGTATTTGTATTTTCGTAATTTGGAAATTTGGTATTTCTTTTAGTAATTTGGAACTTTGGTATTTGTATTTTGGTAATTTGGAAATTTGTATTTTGGTAATTTGGTAATTTTGCATGCTGTTGCTCATAAATATGCTACTGGGAACTTAATCACTTGGTTCATTTGTAAATATACTCTGTGTTATAAAAAATAAAATCCCAAACATGAAATAAATAAACAAAATAAATCAGACATTAAATTTATTCCAAATGTTAAAAAATGAGTCACGAATTTCCTTTTTATAGCTAATCTTTTGAAAAAATTACGATCTTTATTTAACTTTGTGATTTTTACTATACGATATATATATATATATATATATATATATATATATATATATATATATATATATATATATATATATATATATATATATATATATATATTTATATATACTTAACTTAAATACATTGAATTATACTTACTTATACATAAATATATTGGAACTCCAAAAAGAAAAACGTCGGGCCTGAATGGTCGAGTGGCTAGCGCTTGTCGCTCGGTACCACAGGTTTCGGATTCGAGTGCCGGCAGTGCCATGGATGTTTGTAGTGGTTCGGAATCCACTTTAAACTGTAGGTCCCGGTCTGTTAAGCCCCCCGTGTGCAGAAGATGACCGTAGAGCGACAAACCAAACCAAAAGAAAACGCAGATCTCATTATAGCTTTAATGTTTTATGCATTTCCGATATTTAAGATGTTACCATGGCAACAAGATTTGTATTTAGCTTATTTTAATACGATTTACTCCTGTTGCCACAATTTGTGTAAAAATATTCTGTGTTTAAATACTACATAATTAATGGATACCTGATATGCATACATCTCCCCCTCTGCCCAAACGGAATTGATAAAATTAGGAAAAAATACAAACAATATTACAAATACTATAAACAATATTACAATACAAAAAAAATATTTTAGATTTTTTTTTCCAAAACAAACTCTATCAAAAATAATGAATTAAAATCGATTTTTAATCATAATCGAATCTTTCTTGAGAATGGCGCGAAGGATGAAGCCTGGAAGAAGAAAGCAGGACAGGTGAAAGAAATCTTCAGAACGGAGAAAGAACATGACAATTTTTACTAACAGGCACCACAATTGCGTGGAAGATTCAATAAATAGCAGGTGATGTCTCTCTAGAACTCATCTTTAACGATTTCATTTCTTTTTCATTTTCTTCCCTGTCTTGCCTCCTCCCTTCGTCTTATGACTTACAGCTGCCACAAGAACAAAAGTTACAAAGTCTTCTTGAAGTCCTAAGTATGTTTATTTACATCAAAATACGATTTACATCAACAAAAAATTCATCTTCGGCGCCAGATGTCTCCGTATGTTGTTATTGGAAAAATAAACCTCATTCATCTTTTTAATTAATTATTATAGAAGAGTCAACTGTCATTTTAATGGATGATCGCCATGTTTCGAGTTTGTAATAGTTAGTTCATGAGGGACATTTCTGATTTCTGCAAAGTTTCATTAACTGACAACTGGCGTACAGTTTAAGGACAGGATTGTCTCCTAACCTTCTCATCAGAATTAATATTTAAGTTGAACAAGCTAGGTGAAGGCATAATTAATGTTAATATAACTTTAAAAAAGTAGTTAAAATTAAAAACAATTAGCAGTTAAAAATGTAGTTAAAATTAAAAGTGTTTTAAGTAAAAATTAATAAAAGAATTTTTAAAACAATTTAAATAAAATAATATTTTTATTTAATTAATAAAGTTTAAAAATTCTACGCAATTAGGAAGATTTCAGTTGATTTAACAAATTCGCTGGTATGAGTGTAATAATGCTTATGCTACATTATTTTGTTAAAAATATAAGATTACTGAAAGTAATTTAAAAAATTATTAATCGATCCGATTGTATAAATGATAAAAGATAAATAAACTTTTGGTCAAAATGTAAAAGTTACGAAATCAAAAATTTTTTTTTTTTTCTGGAAGGAAAAAAAGAGGCTTCATGTGAAACTAAAATGAAGAGATTTCTGATTGGAGCAGAATGGTAATCGCTTTGAAAATTTTCAATATATATATGCGTATGTGTTCTGTCATTGTATATTTTGTACAATTTATTTTTTATCTGCGAATGCAGTTCTTGCAGTTCAACCTTTTGATTTTTGTATTTATTAAATGGTTTCAGTCTCATTGCTAAAGCTATGCTCTTTTCGAAACTTAAAAATTTTTGAAGGGGGGGGGTTGAATATGAGGTTCACCATAATTTTTGTTTTGAGAATGCTATGATGGTCTTGTTATACAATTTGCATTTAACGAACTGTACTAACTTTTTTGACAAGCAAAATGGCCGTGTTTCTAAGTCATTCCTTCCGTTTACCTCTGGTTTATATATATATATATATATATATATATATATATATAAATATATATATATATATTATAAAACCATCATTAGACGTATTTTGGCCTATGGCTCTGTAACATGAACATTGAGAAGATCTGATGATGCTATTTGAGTTTTTTTTGTTCTAATGCAGCTGGCAAGCATTTAGACACTTGTCTTGGATGCCTTAAAAGGCAGCAAGTGCTGTACCAATGTTACTCAGTTAGCACTACCCAAGAGGTGCGTGTAGCTTGAAGAAGCTACAGAAGCGTAGTAAGACTACTCCCACAACACTCTACGATTGTGATAGACCAGGACCTTTATGGTACCGAGCACCAGAACACTAGCAAACTTGGCCAGAACACTCAGGCCCTATTTGAATATATTTCAGCGGGAGATTTTAAGGATTAATTCTTGAAGGTATTAGAAAGTGGTTGTTGGAAAAGACGGTACAACGCAGAAATATATAAATGCTATAAAGACCCCAGACATTATAAAAAATGTATTAAGATTAATAGATTAAACTGGGCTGTTCATGCATTTAACCTTGATTTAATTAATTAATTAATGATTTAAACCTTGTAAAAGGCTCGTTTTTGGCAAAGCCAGGGGACAAAGGAGAAGAAGAAGACCCAAGTTGCGATGGATAGACGCAGTTAAAAAGATTTTGTTATACTAGAGTTAAGAATTGGAGGACCCTTGTCACCCAGAGAAATGCATGAAAAGCTCTTCAAAGGAAATCCTTGGCCCACCCTGAGCTACCATGCAATTGATGATGTGTATATATCGTTGTACATCGGTGGACTTCGAATGGATAGGTGACAAAAATTAAAAACAGGGCATTGCCTTCAGGGAAGGACTTTTAAGGTAACTGCCCTGCATTTGTGTGCCGTATGGGAGAAAATCTCCAGGCAGACTGACACAATTGGCATCAAGTGCGTTCTTTTGTGAAAAGCAGTGACTGCAACGGATTCGAGTCTTATCATCATGCGCACATTACAATGGGAAATAATCATATTATGGGAATAATCATATATGGGAAATATAATAATCATATTATGGGAAATATAGTTTTTTTATTATTTTCTACAAAAGTAATGTTGTTTTATTTGTTGTTTATTACTTTTTCAACAAATGCTGCTATTATTATTATTTTCAACAAAAGGAAATATTGTTTTATTATTATTTTCTATAAAAATAATGTTGTTTTATTTGTTGTTTATTATTTTCCACAAATGTTGTTGTTATTTTCAACAAAAGAAATATTGCTTTATTAAAAAAAAATTATATTGCTTTATTAAAAAATATTAATGATCTTGTGGTGAATTAAATAATTCTTTCACAAACAGCCTAAATTTACATACTCGTTGTCCTTGAAGAATAAAAACCAGCTATATTTTCATTCTCAACAATCTTTTTTTGTAATGATATATATATATATATATATATGTATATCCTTCATCTTATTATTTTTTTCCACTTAAGAGTATACAATTTTTTGTTATTGTTGTTCCAAGAAAACATAGTCAGCTAAGAAATAATACATAATACATAAAGTCATCACTCGTTCAACCGAAATTGCAACCGATACCTAACACATTAAACGTCAAAAAACTAATTCACTGAAAGGGTTGAGGGCGGTGCGCGAGGTGTACCCCTCAGGGGCGTATCCATCCCCGCAGACCATCTGTCAGTGTGAAAGACAACCGCAGGACATCACGTAAAGAGGTCCACTTTCTCCAATCAACCCTCATCCCAGAGGTGACAGATGGTCAGGCATCACTCACCTGCAGGCAGAAAAGGCCAGGTTCTCGGTTTTATGAGGGCGCCTCTGTTCTGCACCCCCCTGTTTATGCTGTAAGTGTGAAAAAACATGAATCAACCAGAGCTCGGATGATACGGGAGAGTCGTTATCAACCACTGGAGCAGGTTTGTGGATCGAATTAAGCGGTTTTAGACGGTTCATTGTTGATGGGCAAGATTGAAGAGTTGTGGGTTTTGATCTGTAATGAAAGGGATTCATTAGAGTGATGTTCAGTGATTGTGGAGGTTGTTAAACTACATCTGGAGACATAAATTGCTCAGTTGTTAATTGTAAATTTTTTTCTTTTTCAATTTTACGTTGCTTTATAACAGCGATGATTCACTAAATGAGACGAATATCTTAAATAATAATAATAATAATAATAATATCATGTAAAAACCATAAAATATTACATTGAATGTGTCTGTAATATTTTATGGTTTTATGGAACGAAACTAGTTGTTCCGAATTCAATTTTGATATAAGACAGTATGAATAATATTTATTACAAGCATTTTTATTTAAAAGGATGAGTTTTTAATTTTTTATGCAGGTTTTAATGAGACTTGGGTGGACAACGTTGTACATTACGTTTAGTTACATCTTATAACTTATAATCTAAATTTATATATAAACAAAATATAAAAATATCTATTTATTATACTGCAGTTATTTTACTTGCAAATTTTCATAACTGAGACATTAAGAAAAAATATAAGAAAAACAATATTTTTTTTTATCATGTGTGAACATGATGTTGTCCTGGTTAGAGCTCCGTGACGTTATCCAAAAATGAGGGTCAAGCAAATAAAACTCCATTGAAAATTTTGACAGAAAATGGTAGTTTGGGCCCTTAATTCTTGAAATGATTCATGAATAACGTTAATATTCAGAATTTTCTGGAGAATTTGGTTTTTTTGCTTGAAGTGTTTTATAGTATGGTTTTGAGTGCGTTGATCAATTCCTTCTTTTTTGAAGTTTCACATTTATCACTTTTGGCATTTTCCCATGCCTATTGAGCTGTATAGTGCTTCTTATTGTATTTAGAATACTTCATTCTTCACTGATACCTAGAATTTTCAAACTTTGCTATATTCTCTTAGCTATTGAATGTGATAGTGGTTCTTGTAAAATTTTAAATACTTCATTATTCATTTATGCCTAGAATATTCACATTTTAATATATTCTTTAGCTATTGAATGTGACAACGTTTCTTGTAGAATTGGGAATAATTCATTCTTCATTTACGACTACATTTATCTTACTTTTGTATATTCTTTTAGGGATTCTTGAACAATTCATTCTTTATGAAGTTCTTGATTTATTCAATGCTATATTCATGTGGCTATTGAATTTGGCCATTCTTGTAGTATTCCAATCAATTGCTTCGTATATTTCTTTGCATTATTAAACATTGTTATATTCCTGAGTTTATTCATCCGTTCTCGAATGTTCACACTTGATAAGTTGAAATTTGCCGAGCAGATTTCAGTTTTTTATTTTTATTTTATTTCAAATTATATATTTTTTTTTATTACATAATAAATAAAGATCTATTTTTAATTTATAAAAACAAAACCCAGAATCAATCAAAATTTTTCCAAGAAACAAGATTATAATTGTTAAATTAATTAACACTAAATTATTTTTCTAATTATTCATATTATGTACTAATTATACATCAAAGTATTCATAAAATTGATTTATTTTTTATGCAACTTTATGACTTGCCATCTTCGAAAATAATTTAATCCGTGTACGTACACGAAGAGACGCGGGCCAATCTTTCTCATCAGATGCGCAAAGTACCCTGAGCAGTCATGTTTATCTTCTTGACTTTGTTCAGCGAAAACATCTGCCTTTTGAATCTTGAATTACAACCACCTTTTGTCTTCGACCACACGCCAGTCAGCAGTGGGTTTTCAAACACCTGGGATTTTTAATTCTCTTTTTCTTTTTTTTTTTCGTTTCTTCTAAATTATTAACTATTATTTTTTAAAAAATATATATGTATAACTTGAGAAACTAGTTTGCATTGCCCAGATGAAGATTAACAGAATGACAATTTCAAATTTTGTACAAGGTGAAAACGAAATTAAAATATAAAACTTTTTAATTTTCTTTTTTACGAACACAACATCTGCCCATTTAACTTGGACATATGTGTTTTGTTCGTAAGAGTACTTTTGTTGTTTCAAATTGATATATATTATTGTTGCTCTCAAAGCGTAACTAATGATTTTTCTACAAATCCTTAAATGCGTTTTGCCTACTGGGAATAGACTTTTTACTTGTTTCTTCACCAAAGTGTATTGGAAATAGCAATGAATAGATACAGATAAACATCCATCCATCAGTTCTTATGTTAAGCATATTTTCTACAAAGATTCTTTAATTTCTCAAATTATCTTTTTATTGTTGTCTCAAAACAAGTTTTTAAATTTTGTTAAAGTGGTTTTCTCCTCTTTTTTTGAAAGAACAATGTTAAAAAAAAATCGTAAATACATGTTTTAAAAACAAAATTTCTGTTTCTAATCAGTCAATTTGAGACAATTATGATAGATATTTACGAAGTATATATAAAAAAATTGTTTGTTGTCAACAGAAAATTCGCCCATTTTAAATACATGTTATATAAATATTGAAATCATTTTTTTGAGGTAACTTTTAAGTTTTTACTACTTATAGTTTTTTTCGAGGTAACTTCACTTGTAACTAATCGAAATAAATACATTTGTAATTTATATAGTTAGTTTATACTTCGAATATCGATAAATTTTTTTTTGCAAATATTTACAATTCATGTATTACTATTACTATAATAAGTAGAATAAGTATTTAGAATACAAATTATAAAAAAAATTAATTAAAAGAATATTCAGGAAACATATATTGAAAGTATATTTATAACCTATTATTATTATGTGTATACTTACGTACGTATCTATGTATATACGTACGTATGTATATATGCATGTATGTACGCCTGTAAGTACGTACGTATGTATGTATGTACATATGTATATCATGCATAATTTATTTCTAAGTTCATCCTACAATACATATACTTTTTTTCCGCTTATTTATACGTGTAAATAGAGTATTAGTATGTATTAAGTATATATTAAATTGAACATTAGTGTAGAAAGTGTATATTAAGTATTAGATATTCTTAATAATTAATTAAAAATAATTAATTAAATTTTGTTAAAACACTTCTTTACATTTTATAATTCTATTTCTACAACAAAATTAAATAGATAGAATAGTTAATCTATACTAGATTTATCCCACATAAAATAAAGTATTTTTTTTTTAAAATTCTTAAAAAAAAAAAAAAAAAAAAACCCTCTTATAAAATATATCTATATCTGACATTTTTAAAACCAGTCTCATTTGTTTATCATTTCCTTTTTTTAATTTTTAATTTTTTTTCTTAATTGTTTTATTCTATTCCTATGTCAAAATTATAACAGATAGAATAGTTAATCTATACAAATTCATCCCACATAAAATAAGATGGTTTTCTTAAGAAAAATTTATTTAAAAGACTTCCATCTTATTTTATGTTATTTTATTTACATATATCTATATCTTACACTATATTTATATCTTACATAATATATCTGTATCTTAAAAAAAAACCCCATCTTATTTGTTTATTATTTATTTTTTTAATTTTTGTTAAATTAAAAAGAAAATGAAATATACTCCATCCTTAATGGACCTAGAATTGTCTTCATTACTGTAGCAACATTCGGAACATAAATAGAAAAGGATTTGTTGGGGGAAAAAAAAAAGATTAGACGACTTGTCGAAAAATGTTTTGGCTTCAGGCGATTTTCTTCTTTTCTGCAGACTTCGCTGCATCCTCTCCATTCTCTAACAAAACCTAACCATATGATTAAACGAATCGTCAAGCCCTACCGGTTTTCTTTCAATTTTCTTCAAACAAAGGATTCGTGGACCCTCTCCGTCGAGCTGTAGATAGCATGGAAGGCATTCGATGCTATCTAATCGCACATCGCTTATATGTATAAATATATACATGTGAATTTTGCATGGGAATCCGCAGTTGATTTTTTTAACTTGAAATTTAGACTGTTTCTTAAATATTTCGAGTTGACATTATAAATTCTTTGATTCATTATTAACAAGTGAAAATGGAGGGAATAAATTATTTTATCTTGACTGATAACATGAAACGTGACGCATTGATGTTCAGATTAATCGTTAAATGAGCCATTTTTTTTTTTTATTACTTCGCTTTTATGCTGTTTATTCAGTAACTACTCTTTCTTTGAAAAATGTTCAACTACAACGCAATTTTGAATGGTTCTATTATTTAAGGTAGATAAGATTTGAAATAGAAGCAATTATTTGATGACATTTTGTATAAATTCTCTTTACTTGCGGCTACTTCTGTACGTTATAATATAAAAGATATAAAAGTCATTTAGATAAATTTCTACATTTTAGATTAATGATCGTAGGGGTTTAATTATGGACTTTTTGGCCTGGAATGGCTTGCAGATAAGGTGCTGGAATACCACTACTACTATTACACCACACCACCTCACTGTTCCTAGTGCTGAGTTGCCCTTTACAGTTTGGGCACAATGTGGGTGAGAAATCTGATTGGGCTCTGTGGCGCTCTACGGTCAAATGAGACCAGCTTGAAAGTGGATTCCGAACCACTACAAACATCTACGGCACCGCCGGGATTTAAACCCGATACTTGTGGGACCGAGCACCAGCCACTCGGTCATTAGGTCCCAATATAGTTTGGTTTGGTTTGTCGCTCTACGGTCACCTTGTGCGCATGAGGGCTAAACAGACCGGGACCTACAGTTTAACATGGATTCCGAACCACCAACAAACATCCATGCCACCGCCAGGATTCGAAACTGAAGCCTGGGATACCAAAGACCAGAGCGCTAGCCACTTGGCCACCAGGCCGCTAGGACCCGGTATAGGAATGCCGAAAATGAAATGAAATGTTTGAAACCTGACGAGGGAATCCTAACCGAAAGGTATTACGACCTCTGCGGAAGGTAGTGGCCTTATGGTCAGTTGGCTAGCTCTCTGGCCGTTGGTACCATAAGCTTCAAGTTCGAATTTTGGCGGTAGCATTGGATTGTGTATGTTGTTGGTTCGGAATCGACTTTAAACTGTAGGTCCGGTCTAATTAGCTGGGTGTTTTGTTTGATAGTGCAGAAAATTACCGTAGAGTGACAAACCAAATCAAATGTATGGAAGGATGGCCTTGTGTGCTAGAGAAAGATGGGCAGAAAAAATTCGTGAACCAGAAATTCCTTCTATGGAGTTAGAGGCTGAAGAGAATTTCAGAAATTTATTCCTAAGGGCGTTCATTAAAAATTAAAGTGGCAAAATTTGGGTGCATTGTAGCAGACTCTATTGGAGCACTTCGGATAACGCTGTATCTGTTACACTCTGCTTTTATAGTAGAGAAGGATCGCAGGTCAAAATTTTTGGCTTTTTGCAAAAAGCAACATTTTAAAGAGTCAACAAATACAAGAACCTTCACATGAAAGCTAATAAGATGCTAATCTTATTAGCTTTTTAAGTGAGATTTTAATGTGGAGAATATTTTTGTACTTAAATTTATATTTTAAACATTTCATATACTTAAAAAACTTTATTTAAATAAATTATTATATGTGCAATAATAGGTTATAAATATATATATATTTGTAATAAATATTTTCTGAATATTCTTTAATGAATCTTTTATAATTTATGTATTTCTAAATACTTATTTTACTTATTATTGTGATAGTTTTTAGGTTTCTTCAGCGAGACGTTTTCTTTTTACGGGGTAGAGTTGTCACTCTTTCGCCCAATGCTCTGCAGTCATATTAGATCGAGATCTACGGTTTAAAGTGGATTTCGAACCACTACGAACCTCCATGGCATCTCTGGAACTCGCACCAAAAACTTGTATCACCGAACACCGGAGTGCTAATCAATCGGCCATCAGGATGCAATAAGATGATTACAGATATTTATTTTAAAAAGCGACAGTAAAAAGTACGTTTTTTAAAAATGAATTTTTTCACAAAAATTTCCTTCACGAAATAATTATTTCCTATGAATGTAACATCACGAAATATTTCTTTCTTGCTCTTACATAAAAAAAAAAAAAAAGGAAAAGACAGCTAAAATAGCCATTTTACAATTCATCAATCACTACACTTTTCTTCACTCTTGAATGAATGAAGTCATCATTTGAAAAGATGCATTGAATAAAACAGCTGCGAAAATAATGACTACTTCACAATCCCCTTTTGCGACGTTTTTATTTAACGCACTCAATCATTACAAATAGAAAAGCATTTTTTCCCCTGCATATAACTGTCCCCTCCTTTTTGTGATTCAAGGATATTCGTATTACAAACGGTAAACTATCTCTATGACATCCGGCGTAAATTCTATGGCCTATCGTAGAGAAGAACTACGCCTCGATCTGTGAAAGTTGCTATTATTATCGCTAAACTTCCTAAAGATTTGAAAGAAACTAAAATAAACGTCTCATTTTTACTGATTCTAATGCATTTTATATTTTATGTATTTATTTTTTTTCGCCTATTTTCTTTTTTTCTTTCTTTAGCTAATGACTAGTAAAGGAAATAAGTGTAGGTGTTTTATGTGCATGCATCTGAAAACGCTTCTTTTATAGGTCCAGGTCTTTCCATTTTTCTATTGTATACGATTAAAGCTTATTATGAAATTATTTTTATGGTGCTACATATTAAATATCCTAATCATCCTAAAGGCTTTAAACTGTGTCGAAAATATTTCTTACGATATTCAACGGGCTGACGGCCAATTGGCTAGCGCTCTGGTCTTTGGTACCACCGGCTTCAAGTTCGAATCCTAGCATTGGTATGGATGTTTGTGCGGAATCCACGTTAAACTGCAGGTCCCTGTCTAATTAGCTCAAAGTGTGTGCAAAGTGACCGTAGAGCGACAAACAAAACCTTCCGACATTTGAAAATCTATACAAACTTAGTTAATGACTAGTAAAGAAAATCTGTGTAGGTGTTCTACGTGCAAGCATCTGTGTCTTTTATATGTTCTAGGTCTTTTCATTTTTCTACTGTATACGATTAAAGATTATTATGAAAATTATTTCTATAGTCCTACGCATTAAAAATCGAAATTTATCCTAAAGGCTTTATTAAAAATTATCCTAAAGGCTTTTCGATATTTTTTTTTTTTTCTGCGGCCTGATGGCCAATCGGCTAACGCTCTGGCCTTCGATACCATAGGCTCCAGGTTCGAATTTTGGCAGTAGCATGAATATTTGTGAGTGGTTTGGAATCCACGTTAAACTGTAGGTCCCGGTCTTATTAGCCTACAATGTGCACAAAATGAGGATAGAGCGACAAACTAAACTAAATCTTCTGATATTTTAAAATCTGGGGCCTGATGGCCGAAGGGCTGGAGCTCGGTACCACAGGTTTTCTGGTTCGAGTCCTGGCGGTGCATTGGATGTTTATAGTGGTTCGGAATCCATTTTAAACCATAGGTCCCGTTTAATAAGATCGTAGAGCATTGTGGGGGTAGTTTTACTCGCGTGCGTAGCATATCTTCAAGTTACACGTACCCTGGGTAGAGTTAAATGAGTAACATCGGCGCAGCCCTTGCATGGCTTAAAGATAACCTATGTATTAGCCAGCTGCATTAGAGAAAAATATTTGAAAATCTATGCGAAGTTACTAATTAAAAATGTTTTTAGATTGCAGAAAAATGTTTAAGGCTTAGTTTTTAATAAATATCTTTTGCGCCTTGGTGTCAAAATTGCATAATTATGTATATTTTGTACAATTTCATAAACATTTTATTATGTACAATTATGCTTGTCTTCTAGCAGAATCATGACATTTTAAAATTATCTCTAGACAATTTTGCATTCAGTGCTAAAAAAAATACAATTTACATCTTATAGGTAATATACAAAATTATTAATTTAATAAACTGTGTAGAGGAAAATGTTTTTATTTCCAATGGCAAACTACAATAAGCAATAAAATAAAAGAACACAAGGACTATAAAAACAACAACAACAAAAAACGAGACACGAAAGAAATCACATAGTGACATGTTTAGCCGATAAGGGCCCTGGCCTCCCAGTAACGACATTACACAGTAGAGGGAACAAGTGCAGGGCAGACAGAAAGGTGAGATGAATCCATGTCCTCTCACAGATTGCAGAGCATGCATTTTGGGCTTTCAAATATTCTCTTTCGCTTTCGCGTAAATTATCAGATAAGAGTATTCCGGAAAAAATCTCGGATCATCAGTTTCATCGAGGGAAAAGAGATGTCTTTACAAAAGTTTGGGTGATGGTTGTTCCTTTTTTTTGGCAAGAGAATCCGTCTTTTTATTACCCAGGATCTCACAATGGCCTGGGATCCACAGGAGAACGATATCCTTGTCCTTTGAGGCAAGGTCTTTGAAGCAAGAGATTCATTTTTCGATGGAGGTAGACTTAGGTGCAAGGGGCGAATTGATTACCAAAAATGCTGCCTTAGAGTCGGATAGGAATAGAAGAAAATGTACAACCATTAATCTTCTCAAGAAATCACAAACTTTTAGTTATTACTTGAATTATTTGCGGCCATTTCTTCACACATTTACCATAAACCTGAACTTTATCACAATAATTGTATGCCATGCCATTTCGGGAGTTAATAATCATAGTTAATTTTTTCTGTAATGTGTAATTTTCATTTCACTTATATTTGAGTTACATATATAGTATCGTACAATTTATTTATTTATCTATTCTAAGTCAAATGGCCTTCCTATACTTCAATTATTGAAAGTAATTTTCACGGCAATTTTTTATGTTATCGCTTTCATCTTTTAACTGGCAGGAAGTTATATTTAAGATAAGGGAAAAGCAAAGTAAAAGACTCGATTATTGGAAGTATATTAAAAAGAGATTTAATGTTTGTTTCATTAGAATTTGTTCGATGTCAACTCAGAGAGCCAAAATAAATTAGAAAACGATAAAGACATTGTCTACATAAGTCGTCATTGCGTGTCCCATGATAAATTAAATCGAAATGGATTCATATATTAAAGACATATCTTTTCTTTACTTTTTCGCAAGTACTGTCATTTATCTGAAAAAATATTTGAGCACCACTTCTTTTTTCTTTTTAGAATGAGTACTATGTAATCGATTTACAGAGTAGGTCTTTATGTTCCTCACATCAGCGTAAATTAATGGGATGAGCCTAGTTATTAATGGGAAGGAGTGTTCAAGACAGCGTTCGATTAGACCACCTTTGCGGAGACATCTGAGCGCAGTAGAACCCGACATTTGTCATCGTTTTGCCGCATGCAGTGTTGAGCAAAGTTGCCGGTAGCTATATCCATCTCTTTTCCTCTGCAGGACGATATATCGCTCATACATTGACGTTGCTTTTTTTCGGCCATCCAAACTAACTTCATCCACAAGTTTACACCTTTCTCTACTGATTAGTCCTGTCGGACTTCACCAAACTCAACATCAACAAGCTACCATTTTCTGTACCCATCGCCTTCAACAACATTGTCTCCAGCTCCTTAGAATGAGGCCTTCCAAGAATTTGCATCCATCCTCATCTTCATCTCAGTGCTGTACTGCTCATTTCATTGTTTGCTGTTTGGAACTTTTACGAAATTCTTGAATTTTCCTAAGAACTTTTTGTATTTGGAACTCTCACGGAAGAAAAAAATATTTAATTTGCTGCTCTGGACTGTAAGCACATTTATCCACTCATCATCACCTTACCATGTATTTTATAAAATCACCTGCGTGTGATTATTCCCACCTATTCGTGGGTGCATTTTATAATTGTATTCCCCTTTTGTAATCTTCCCAGTTTTTTCAGCGCCTGATGGCCAATTGGTTAGCGTACTGGCCTTTGATACCAGAGGCTTCAGGTTTGAATTCTGGCAGTGGCATGGATGTTTGTGAGTGGTTCGGAATCCACGTTAAATTATAGGTCCCGATCTAATTAGTCTAAAGTGTGCACAAAATGACCGTAGAGCGACACACCAAACCAAACCCTGTTTTTCAAATAAATACCTGCGGCACTTCCCCACTATTGGCGACAAGGCTGGCTCTCGGTCATGATTTCAAGTCACTATTCTCACCCCATCCTTTTTCCTATATCTTACAGTTATCTTTCTAACATCAACTACATCTTCTCTACTTAGTATTTGGGGATATAAGCTTCTAAGGCCCAGGTGCGTCATTTCTCAAATCCCCGACTGACCTTTCTTGGACAACCCCACCACCACCCTTTATTACTGCTGTATCAGGGGTTTGGAAGGCTTTTTGACGATTAGTAACTCTTGTCACGTTACTTCCCTCTTCAGGATTGCCGATCATTCTATCTCTAAAGCCATCCAGATAGTTTCTTGTAGCAACAACGAACTCTCTTGAACTTGTTAAGAATGTCTTTAATAAAAACTTTCCAACCTTTTTTTTTTTTATTGTAAGTCTTGCACAGCGCATTTTGCATTCTCACTCTACTTGTGATGCTCTGTTCTAGTTAATTAGAATAGAAATATAGTAGAATCACTGCTAACATACGACAAACTTTGTTTTGTTTTCGTTACTGTTAGTATTCATTGCTCAGTTACAATAATTCAGTTCAATTAGAATAATTTAACTTAAGAAAAATGTGCAGGTTGGCTTTAGTGTCCTTGAGGTAGTTAACCGGAACAGTTACACATCTTACATTACGTTAAGAATTTTAAGTTAGTTTTATTGTAACTCTTGTTCAACAACATGAAAGTCTGTATTGCTGACATCAAAAATATTTGCACGGAATTTCTTATTTTATGAGTTAAACGAATCTAATTTTCTCTTTTTTTTTTTTTTTATCATTAAGCTCTGAAAATCATTAATAATAGATTATTTAATAAAAAATAAATAAGGTATGTATTTTAAAGACAAAAAAAAAATTGCATCATGATGGAGTCGTATGATTGTAACGAAATTTTGTGTGCAAATACGTTTCAGTTCAACATTCAAAATTTAAATTTTGACAGCTGCTATATGTCATGAATGCTGTAGACAACATCAATTTTCATGGAATGAGGTTACATAGAAATATTTGAAAGGAGAAGAATGTTTGGCAGGAGTTAAGCAGGGATGTTGGCCCAAGAGAGGATTATTATTGACATTCTTGATGTAGATTAAATTGTCAAACTAGTTAATGAAACAGGGTTGCATAATACAAATGCTGAGAATATTCAAGAGCTATTACAAATTTCAAATTAAGGAATTTTTTTTAACGACAATCTTAAAGAATTACTAAAATAACAAATGCACCAAAAAGACGAAATTAGTTTTCTGAAGATGAGGATTAAAAGAAACTTTCAAGATTTTCTGAAATAAAGTGTAGCCATTATAACTGAAATTATGGATAAGTTTTATACAAAATGATTTAAATTTTGGTAGCATTCCAAATACCATTGATACGATATCTTGCTATCCATCGATACTTGATGAACCAATCCATGCACGGAATCCATGTTAAACTGTATGTCCCGGTCTAATTAGCCTAAAGTGTGCGCAAAATGTCTGTAGATTGATTATACTAATACTGATTCATAATAACTAATGATGCTTAAAAACTAAAATAACTAATCTAAATCAATAAACTAAACTAATCTAAATTCATTAGTAAAGATTATAGTGTATGAAATCACTGAAAGGATGAGGAGTCGGAAGTCGGTATAAAAAAATCCGACTTAAGAGTCGGAAATTTTTTGGCAGACTCACAACTTTGCATTAAACCTCATTTTTAAATTTATTTCATATTACATATAGTTTTAACTAAAAATAATTATTAACAAGATTGAACAAACTCATTTTGAAGATTCAAACTCAAGCTTGATTTACTATACTAGTATATGCATTAAAAAAAAAAATTGGTATTATTAATTAAGAAACTCGCTAATTAAATATTTAAATCTTCAAATTATATTTTAGATATTCTATTGGCTGCTGGGATTTTACATTGACACACACATAATTGCTTTAATTAATATTTGATCCCATGATCATAAATAAAAATGCATTATTATAGTCTTTGGAAATGTAGGCCTCGGGGTTTAAGAATTACCACGAGGAAAAATTTACTTCGAAATTATTCGAGAGCATTTATTTGGCAGTTAAAAAATTTCGGGTGCCTCAATATTTCCATTTAATAACAGGAAAAAATGTCACAGGTGTATTTCTGGGGCCCTTTAATAACATAACTGCGATGAAGAAATATTAGATTGCTCGATCTGTTACAATAGATCAAAATGAAAGATCTAGCAATAGATAAAATAGCAATAGATAAAAATGAAAGAAGTTTTGACATTAAGTCTTTTAATATAAGCAATTTATAAAGTAAAACGGTCTTTGATTAGAAAATGAATGGATTCACTAGATGAATTTAATTAATAAAAATTTATTTAAGATCTAACTATTTAGATTAATGAATGTACAGTTATAAAAAATTAATAGTTTTGAATATTTTCAGATTTATTAGTCAGTAGAAATCATGACTGGTATTGAATTCGCATCCTTTATTATTAAAATATAGTTATTCAGTAACATTAGGATCATAAGGGCTTTTCAGTAATGATTTTATCATCATCAAGCTGACTTCAAAGATATTATGTCCTGATGCAAATACAGGCTAAACTTATCCATATGTTCCAAATGGATTTTTGTTTGTCACTCTACGGTCATTTTTTTCTCCTTAAGCTAATTAGGCTGGGACCCACAGCTTAACTAACTTCCGAACCATTAGCAAACTATACACCCATGCCAACACCAGGATTCAAACCTAAAGCCTGTTGTATCAAAGGCCATTATAGCCAGCTATTATACAGCTATTCAATTGACCATCAAGTGGCCTTTTTTTTCCCAAATGGAATTTGACTTAGATGTAACAAAACATTAATGTAAGCAGAATTTTTGAAAATATTTTTAGATTTAACATATTTAAATTAATTCAATAAACTCTTATCTCCCTTAACTAATATCTATGAAATAAATATGTCAACAGTTATAATAATGAATAATTTATTCTGTTTTATTTTTAGCTGTTTAAAATAATTTATAGCTGTTTTTAAAACACAAATAGATGAATTGATACAAATTTTTGCCAAAAACATTCAAATGAGTTTTAATATAATTCCTTTAAGCCCCATGGTCCGCCAAAGTCGTCTGCTTACTGAAAGATTTCAAGACAGGAGATGTCTTCTTTTATGGGTACGGTTATCAACTCTACGCCCAACACTTTACAGTCATTAGACCGGGACCTACGGTTTACAAACATATTTACAGTTTACATACCACTATAAATATCCATAGCACCGCCGGGACTTGAACCCGAAACCTGTGGCACCGAGCGCCAGTCGCTTGGCAAATCAAGCCCATATATCGTCATCATCCTCATTGGCGCAACAGCTTAATGGTAGGCAAAGGCCGCCTGCATACTGGCAGATTTCGAGAGAGGGAGATATTTTATTTTTACGGGATAGGGTTGTCGGCCCTATGCCCAAAGGTCTTATAATCGTAGTAGACCAGGACCTACGGTGTAAAGTGGATTCCGAACCACTACAAACAACCAGACTGGAGACCGAAACATCTGGTATCGTGCACCAGAATCAGGCCCCATATATATATATATATATATATATATACATATATATATATATATATATATATATATATATATGTATATAGATAGATAGATAGATAGAGAGAGAGAGAGAGAGAAAGCGATTCATGAATTTCATGAATTTTATTGAATGAATGATTCATCCATTCAATAAGTATTCATTCATATGAATCATATATAGATTCATGTTTCATGAATTTCTTTTACTGGAAGCAATATGATCAAAAGCTAGATTATTTAACAGGCATAATATTGCAACTTTATAAATAGATTGCTTTGTGAATTTAAACAGGCGTATGAATTTGTTTTACTAATGGAAAATTATCAAAAGTAGACGTCAAATAAGGTTAGTATGTTATCAAAAGTAGTGTATCATAAATAGTATATCATCAAAATAAGATAACTTGATGTTCTTAGTAGAGTTTCAAAATGACAAAAACAAAAATTTACTGTTAACAATGCAGAAATAACAAAAATAATAAATTATTATCAGCAATTTAAAATAACAAAATTAAAGTATGAACAGATATATATGAATTTAATGAATCAATGCCAAATCAAAGTTATTTGTTATGCATAATATTATAATTTGTTTGATTTTGATTAATTATATGAATTTTAATTAGTGCAAACAGTACTATAAAAAATAAGGTTATTTGTTAACGCCTACTATTGTAGTTTAAAAATTACAAAAATCACATAAAATTTACATAAAGTTTTTTTTTTTTTTTTTACCATACAACCTCTGTGTGATGCAAATAGTTCTAGAAACAGGTTTACAAACACATTACAGAAAGCTCTCACTTATCAGTGGGTGGCTGATAGAGTTCCAAATTCAATAAAGAACTGGATTAAATGACCCACCGAAAAGCATTAATCAACTCAGTAAGTTCTTGAACATTAGTTTCTTTTTCTAAAGTTCGGGAGCACTCTGGGGTGGAAAGCAGCATTGCACAATAATTAATGCTCGAGATTCGCAATGCCCTAATGGTCGATTACTGCAACGGGGTCAAGTCTCGCTAATGCTGCTCGCCCGATTGCATCTCCTGAATCTCGCCGATATTTCCACGGTCATTACGCCGGCAGACGAGCCTCCAGAATACAGAGTGTGGCTGATATCTGTGTGACGCGTCACACGCGAAATATCGTATGAGAATGCGCACCCCCTCCCCTTCCAAATTAGAGACGTCTCCCAGACCACTGATTCCATCAATCGTTTCGTAACTGATTATTCCTCAAGATTATTCTTGTTTTAGGCTTGGAATAATAAAGGCAGCAGCAATTATGCTGATAGCAATTGCTTGATAGTAATTTATTGCTGTGATATTAGATGTCTCAAACAGTTGTTATGTTAAAGGAAGAATTTGTTTTTTTGGAAATTATAATTCCAAGTGTTAGGATTCTACATAGAAAGCTAAAAATATTAAGGGAAAAATGTTAAAATATAATCTGTAGTATTAAATTATAGTAAATGTATAGTAGTATTAATAGATTCTATTTAAATTTAGTGCTCCATCATTAAAAATGTTTTTAAATTTAGTTTTTAGTTTGTCGCTCCACAGTCCTTTTTTGCACACTTTTAAACTAATTAGACCATATCTGAAGTTTAACGTGGATCCCGAACCACTAACAAATATCTGTGTACCCGTCAGAAATTTAATCTGAAGCAAGTCGTACCATTGGCAGAGCGTAGCCAATTGGCCACCAGACCGCTTTTAAATTTAGGGAACATATAAGCAAGTCTTAATCTCAATATATTTAGTCACTGACCATCGAAAAGCTGATGATGTTACTTTTTTATTATATTGACATTAAACTAATTTTATATTTAAAAAACATTAAAAAAAATAATAATCTATAACTACTTTGGTACCTGTTCACTTTGGTACACACTTATTTTTATAGGATATATGCATTTTTTGTAAATAAATTTAGAGTACAAAGAAAAATTTGGTTTGTACTTCAAAGTTTGGTTTGTCAATTTGCTCTACTGTCATCTTGTGCACACGAGGGCTAAAACAGACCGGAACCTACAGTTTAAAGTTTAAAGTATAAAAATTCATCGCTCATATCAAATAACCAAGAATTTTAGTGCTACTTCATAGTGTGAGTTGTGTTCTTCGGTCCTTTTTGCAGTGTCCTGCAGAGCGGGACGGACATCTCGTGAGTAGATTTGATGCTACTCATACTTTTGTTCTTGTTCACTGGAGGAAAGTGTCTGAGATTGTTTCATTTTCCTGTTGTGATGGAGCATCCGTAGGAATTTAGGTTATATGATGTCTGACTTAACAATTTTGAAGACTCAAGTGTCTGCTGAAAATTTGAGGAGGGATGTGCTTTCTCGGGAGGAGATGAATTTTCTTTTAGAGGGGGGCTGGAGGGATGCATCGGTTTTGCATTTGCATATCGCATGGGAGAATACCATCGGGAAAATTTTATCCAACTAACGAGGCAAGCGACTGAACATCCCAAACGGCATAGAGTTTCCTCTTTTTTTTTTAACAGTGTCTACAACAATGCCGCCAACGTATTGAAACCTCAACCAATTGCTTTAATGTTCTTTTTACTAGCGGCGTACTTTGTTGCTTCAGTCGGGAGAATGAAGTTCCAAGTATTACACCATTGCAGGACTAATATGTTTCTAGTTTGTAGTCAACTTTAAAGTTGTAAAAATACTTTGTTAGGCGAAAACACCTTGTCTCTTTGGAGATATATGAGTTCAATAAAAGTCATATGAATTGTATCTCCTGTGCCTTTAATTTTTTTGTATTATCTATCAGTAAAGATTATTAACTCCGTACTGTGCTTTTCGGGATAAAATTACAGTGAAGAGTCAGGCAGTAGGTCTAAAAATTCGACTCAGGAATTGGAGAATTTTTTTTTTATCCGCCTCCCGAACTATGGTTATTTTTCTATGATACATATACTAGTTCAGTTCATTGAAATTACTGGAACTATGGTCAAAATAGACTACAAAGTAAAAAGAAACTTGAAAATAAATAAATATCATCATCATAAAGCATCAATCTCTCAAGTGATTAATCACTAGATACACTTTAAATCCGGTTCCGCTTATACAACTTAAAAGCTATCCATCATTGTGCAATTCTATTCTTCCCACGTACGAAAACAAATTCTTAAACTGTTTTAGCGTAAACATGCTGCGTTATATAAGATGGTGCATCTCGTGCATTATTGTTTTTTGTTTTACATACATTTATAGTATACGCATAGTATAGTTTTACGCATACATTTATAGTTACATTCTTATTTATTAAAGGGATTAGAAATGCATCATCAAAAAAGATGTTTACTATTCTATATAAAACGCATGCAAAGTCTATTATATCCTTATTTTTATCAATATATCTTAATTTTTAAATTAATCAGTACAATATTCTCTATTTTTTTTTCCTAATGCAGCTGGCAAATACTTAGACAGTTGTCTTTATGCCACAGTCAAGGGCTGCGCCGATGTTACTGATTTAGCACTAAGCAGGAGGCACGTATAGCTTGAAGAAATGCTACGGACGCGAGTAACTCTACCCAACGCTCTACGATCGTATTAGATCGGAACCTACGGTTTAAAGTGGATTCGAACCACTACAAACATCCATGGCTCTGTCGGGTTTCGAACTCGAAACCTGTCGTACCTAACGCCAGAGCGCTAGCCACTTGGACATCAGGCCTCCATATTCTTCATTAGATATCAATAAATAATTAGAGTTAATAATATTCTAAATCTAAAACGTCTATCATATTTCAAATATGTATAAATCTGAGCAATGTTAATTCTACTGTTATTTAAATTTGTGTGTGTATCTTATGCTTGCAAGACCAAGGATAATGACCTGCTAAGGCAACATTGGATTGTAAATAAAAAAAGGAAACGTTAAAATATCTTTTTTATAATGTGAAAATATTTACACAATTGTGCATGGACCTTTGTTGACAACTTTGCAAGGTGAATTCAGTTCAGACCATCTAAACTGGCAAGTGTCCAATTAGACAGGTTCAAAAGCAATTGTATAACAGGAGAGAAAGGTAATTTCCGATGAATTTTAATAAAAACAAAAATAATTTAAATTTTCAAAAATTAAAATTTTAAATTACATTATATCAATATCAAAATGTAAAGACAAAAATTGCGCAATAACTATTAAACTAAGTCTTTCAAAATTACTTTGTATCGCGTATTTCTGACTAATGCCCCTCACCATTAATCGATCCATCCACTTCCGCCTATAAACCGGATGTTTACTTATCCCCTAAATAGCTGGTAGAACAGTAACTCAACAAGTTAATTATCATATTGTCTGATAAATTACATCATCTGTATTTTGAAGCGTCAGTTTTTGAAAAGATTTTATCAAGAGCTACGTCGATCAAAAGTAGACAGCGACATAATTTTGACTTATAAAGATTATTCAAGGAGGCAGATATCATTAAATTCATCAAGATTAAATCTCCTTCAATGGCCTTTTGAGATTTGCGGGCCACACATGTCTTGACATTTGAGATTTTTAACTATAAACCTATTGGACCTAGAACAGGGAAGGCCCAAGTTGAGATGGACAGATTGCGAGGAGAAGGATTTAAAATTGTAGGATTTATTAACTTACGGTTACTATTTAGCATCTCCTCTTGGCGATATGTCATGGAAAAATATCGCTAAGAAGAAATCAGAATGGAAGATATTTCTGAGGACGGTCTTGGCCCAACAGGGGCTGTAGTGTCAATAGAAGAATAAAAAGAAGTCGATAAAAGCCTGAATGTGAAAGTGAGAAAATCGAAAGGAAAGAGTTCAGTTTGAGAGTTCAACTTAACTAGGATATCTTTCAACGGATGTGCATTTTGACAATATAGTTCACGGTCTTTCAAAATCACAGACTTAGTGATTTTCATAGCGATACAGAAATCACAGTTATAGTGATTTTTCATAGTGATACAGAAATCACAATTTTACTAATCGACATAAGGAATTCATGTCTCTTATTACCATTTATAACAAAATTAGACATCGTTTTTTCATCTAATGCAATGGTTTTAAAATCGACTTCCTTTCAAACTTAAAAATTTCAATGAACTCAATCATTGATGTCTAACTAAAATATAAAAACAACATTGTATATTTTATTATATTCATATTTTATATATATTATATTAATGTAACAAGTTAGTAATATAAAAAGTCAGGTAATATATAATATAAATAAAATAAGGCATGTAAATATAATAAGCCATTCTCCTTTCAAAAAGGGTGTATAAATAATAACAAGAATTAAAAACTGAATCAAAATAACTGTAGTTTTTTACCATCGAATATGTGGGGTTAAAATCTAGGATCCTGTACCCTTTGTGCCAAACACATCGTCAAGTTGCCAAGTCTGTAAGTAAGCATAGAAATGAATGGGCCAGGTAGTTTGAGCTGTAAAAATGATATTACGCCAAAATCCTTTACTGGGTTACCAAATCGCCAAGTAAACAGACAAAATGGTTGCCGAAGTTTGGTGTCATTGTAAAATGCTATTTCGCTAAAATTTATAGCCAAACAGTGCTTTTACGCCAACATTAGCAGCCAAACAGCTATTACGTCAAAGTTTATTCCTGAAAAGGCTTTGAAGCCAAAATTTATCGTTTTAACGCCAAATATTATCACTATCCTGCCAAAATTTTAATCCTCGAAATGCAAAATTTAATGCTTTATCGCCAACATTTATCGCTTTATAGCCATTTTTCACTAAGCAAATTTTGTTATATAACTTCTTTTAAGCCAAAAAATGCTTTATCGCCAATATTTATTGCTTTATAGCCAAATTTTTCACTGAGCGAATCTTGTTTTTTTGAGGTGCTTTTACGCCAAAAGTTAATGCTTTATCGCCAAATTTTTATCACTAAAATTTTTTTCCCTGGAATACTTTTGCGCCAAATGATACCGCTTTTACGCTGAAATTTAGCGCTATTATGCCAAAAAAAAATCGTATCTAAAAGGCCTTTACGCCACATATTGCCGCTTTAACGCCAAAATATATCATTATTTTGTCAACATTTTATTCCTAAATTGCTTTCACACCAAATTAAATCGCTTTATCGCCAAATTATTATGTGGAATTTTATTTTTGCTAAGTAACAAAATTTATCGTTTAAACAAAGATAATAATCGCTATTAATTGATAAAATTTCGATACGATAAAATTTCATAAAAGTTATTCGCTAATTCGCCATTTCTTTCTTTTTTTTTTTTTTTTTTTTGTAATGTCAGAAAATAAGCCATGTTCTTTACGAAGCCTAATTAGAATGATAAATTAATATTAACAAAAGATAAAAAGGAAGAAAAAATTAGAGAATAACTTACCTTTTTATTGTGGTATGTCCTTCCCCTGTGGTGAAAACAAACATTTTATTCCATCGGTGAAATCATAAAATATTTTGCGGATGTCACATTTGTACTGGCGCCGCCACATGCACTCTGCCAGATAATTATCAAATGTTCCGCACACATTATTTTATTAAATATTAATTTATTTTAATTATTAAAAATTTAAATTGTAACGTTAACTAGCGTTCTAAAAAGCTGAAGCTTCAAATATTCCGATGGAATTCTAATTACGGTTGCCACAAAATCCTAATTAAACGAACATCTTTAAAAGGAAATTAATTATTTAAGAATAAAATATAAGTTATTAATAAATAAAAAATCGTTTTTGTTTATTTCTTACTTTCCAGAGTGGCAACTTCATAAAAATTGTGTTCTGAATCAGCGCGGAATAATCAATAATTTATTGGAATACTGATTGAAAAAATATATATTTCTGTTCTTATTTACTGCAAACAAGAATTCTGCAAATAATAATATAATCACAATAACAATAAATAGTCATTATATTGTTCGGAAAATGAAGCTACGAATTCCTCTAATTATAGTATTGCAATATATATAAATCATTTTTACTTGTCTGTATGTGTGTGTATGTGCTATAACATCCGTTTTATTCTTTCTGAATTCCCGACCTATAACTAACAAATTCGGTTGTTACACTAACCCCTATTAAACTTAGTCCCTCTACTCTAGTAACAGCCACTCTAGCATCTGCGATACTTCTGTACTTTAAGGGGCCTGAGGATCCAGCGGCTAGTGCTCTGGCGCTCGGTACCCCAGGTTTCGGATTCGAATCCCGGCGGTGCCATGGATGTTTGTAGTGGTTCGAATCCACTTTAAACCGTAGGTCCCAGCCTAATACTCTCTTAGAGCGTTGCAGGTTTGTGTTACTCGCGTCCTTGGCATATCTTCAAGCTACCCTGGGTAGTGCTAAATGAGTAACAGCCGTGCAGCCCTTGTTTACGGCATAAATATTAACTGTCTCTGTATTGCCAGCTGTATTAGAGCAACAGCTTCTGTAATTTACCACTACCTTATGGATCTTAGCTTTCTCCTTTTACTGATCTGCATATAAATTCGTTCGCTCTGACTGCAGATGCTTTCAAACATTCACAGCTAGTGAACGTAATTTTTGGTCTTTCTGTTACCCCCGGAATTAGACCCCAAACTCTTTAAAATTCTTTAAAATGTTAAGAAGTAAATATAATTCATGTCCTTTCCTTTATCAATAAAATCCATTGAGCATTAACGACTACAACTCGTAGTAGCTTCCTTGCTGTTACATACATATAAATTTTTATATTTCTATAAAGGGTACAACTTTTATTATTTTTGTCTTGCGGGGGGACACTCGATTTTTTTGTCTTTCCATTGCCACTCATACTAGGCCCCAAATTCTTTGAATGTCCTTTTCTTTATCAACAAAATCCATTGGGCCTTTGACTACAACTCATAGCAACTTCTCTGCTGTTACATAGTATGTATGCATTTTTATATGAGATGCGTGGGCCTGATCGCCGTGGGGCTAGTGTTCTGGCTCTCGGTATCACAGGTTTCGAATTTGAGTCCAGGTAGAACCATGGATGTTTGCAGTGGTTCGAAATCCACTTACCTAAACCGTAGTTCCCGGTCTAATATCAGCGTTGGGGGGGTAGTGTTACAAGCTTCCGTAGCATGTCTTCAAGCTACACGTGCCCCCTCGATAGTGCTAAATGAGTAACAGTGGTGCAGCCCTTGCTTGTGGCATAAAGATTATCTATCTCTGTATTGCCAGCTGCTTTAGAAAAAAAATTATATGTGGAGCAACATTTTATTATTTTCGTCTTGGGGGCAGACGATCAAGAACGTTTCGAGATCTCAGTTCTGTAGGATATTTGACCATTAAAATGCGAATGTCCTTCACATGTGTAAGGTTGTGTTATATAGCTTCACATGTGTAAGGTTGTGTTATATAGCCTTCACATGTGTAAGGTTGTGTTATATGTGTTATATAGCCGTGAGAGGTCGCGACTGTGACCAGTAACTGGGACCTTAACTGTGTGGTCCAGTGTGGTAAGTACATGCGGTTAGATTGTGAGACGACCACGAGGAGAACGCTAAGAGCGTCTGAAGAAGTAACACGGTCAGGGACCGTATGTGATGTGTATATATGGTTTTAAGTATTATATAGGATTGATATTGTGGAAGTGGCACAGGGTGCCATGTGTATATATGTATTAATATTGTAAATAAATAAATTAATATAAAGAATGAGATTGGTCTTACATCCTGACACAACAAGTCGCAAGCAGCAGCTAACACATGTGATATCCGCCGAGTGGCTGAACCCTACCGTATTTTGCAAGAGGAAACTTCCGCGGCGGCTCCGAGTGGCGTCATCTTGTCACAAGGCGGGGGCCTCTGGAAAAGGACCCGATGGTTAATTACTGCCGACTTCCCATTCTTCGCGGCATCGCCGACCAGAATACCAATGCACCGAGTCTGGGGCATTGGTATTCGAGCACAGTCGCCCGCGTTATCAGTTACAAGGGAAAACCATGAGAAGAAAATTTCTGAATGCCTCCCTCCTCCTTTCTTGTGGTACCGAAGAGCACGGTGTGGACGGCCTTGCCTTTGTGGAAAAAAAGGGACTATATTTGAATTGTCGTCGGTGGCAATGCCTTTTCTGGTTCTTGTTCCGGTTACAGTGAGGAAGTTAACCTTAATGGATTAACTAATGTGGATTAAATGGCTGTAATCGGTGAGGATCTGGCGCAATGTGCGGACAACGTACTCCCTGGATTGATCTATTTATATGTTGGAATGTCTGTTTAATGCAGGGGTGGCTAACCCGCGGCCCGCCTTGAGCATTTTATCACAGTTTTACAAAATATATTTATTTTATAATGCCAAAGTAGAATGTAAAAAATACATTATGTAGAAAACAATACCAATGTATTTTTTTAATACATTGATTATGTACACAGTAGAAAAACCAACGTATTAAAAAAATACATTATGTGGGCATCCATATATTCAAAAATTAATTGTCAAAATTATGAGAAAAATTAACTTTGATTTTAAAATAATATTCTTGGTGAATGTATGACAGATATTGCCTGTTTTATTTATGAGTTCACAGTTATGAGTTCGCAGAATAATTAAATTATATTCCGCGAACTCATGACGAGAGGAGAAACAAATATCGCACTCGTAAAATAAATCATTTTTAATGATTTCATTTTTTGTATATTTTTTTTCATTTCGTTTATATTTATAAATTTTTGATATTTCATTTTTAATGTTCTACATTTCTTTAAATGTGCGTTTAGTATCATTGTTATTATATTATAAATGTTGAATAATAGTAAACACAAAAATAATAACTCATTATGTTTCAATTTTTCACCCAAAAAATGTCTATAAGGGGTCTAAATCTAATATGGGGATATAAGTTTTAT
Source organism: Caerostris extrusa (assembly GCA_021605095.1). NCBI lineage: Eukaryota > Metazoa > Arthropoda > Arachnida > Araneae > Araneidae > Caerostris > Caerostris extrusa. The sequence goes on along the minus strand of BPLR01000579.1, from coordinate 13,476 downwards.
ATGTGGTCATGGAGTTAGGATGAATTTCCAAAGTGGCCCTCAAGATCATTTGGGTTTGCCAGCCCTGCTTTAACGATTTCGAAATATTCGATTTAAATTTTGCAGGGACAAATTTTTTTAAAGGGCAAGAAAAAAAAAAAGGTTAACTTCTTTTGGTAATGTTTTATTTATTTTATGTCCTCAATTCAACGAAGCCAGATAAAAGTTTCCACATGTGGCCATTGAGTGTAATGGTAAATAGCAGAAGTCTTAGTACATTGAAGCATATATTTTCATCGTGTATTTTATAAATGTAGAAAATTTATTTCTTGCACTCTATTTATCATATTTCAGAGTGGAATTCTTATATTCCCTTTTAATATACTATTCCAATGTTACTTTATTTAAAAAGTTGTGTTGTTTAACATAAGGCGTTTTTTTTTTTTTAAATTTTTTTATTGTTGAGAGTCTAGTAAATATTCCTTCGACAAATATTATTTTTTTCAGCTTATGGAGATGCAGTCAGTTTATTTATAGTGCTAAAAATTCCACTTAATGTTTAAAAATAGAAGAAAAAAATATTTGAATATTAATACTATTGTAAATATTATTAATTTAAAAACTTTAATAAAAAAATAACAAATAGTGATTACAAGAAGTGAATAGAAATTCTTTTAGGAATAGAATAATTTATTAATTCAAATAGACAATATAAATTAAAAATATAGAAGTAAACATTTTATAAATAAAATACAATTAAAAAAATAAATGCTTAATAATTATAAATTAAGTCGATTTTACTTTGATAGTTTTTAAAATCGGGCATGTTAATTTGTTAAGGTTGTACACAGCATTTTTTTTATGATGCGAATGAGTTAATTGTGAGCATTATTTTTATTTGACAAACTTTATAGCTGAGTATAAAAATGCACAGAAATATGTTGTATAAAAATTGCAAGCTGGTTTCCCTGAAGGTAGGATACTTTGTTTCAGACGCCGATTTCCAAAATTCAGTCAGGTAAAAAGAATTAGTGCTGCATTTGTATCGTCCGTACTTTAGTGTGATACGACCGTGTTTCCGTACTTTAGTACTAGAAATATCGTCCAATTTTATTTCTAGTACTTCTATTTCTCCCGATGCATTTTCGGATAGCATTATATCAAAAACTGGAAAACTATTTTGAATAATATCAATTATGAACGGATGAAAAAAAAAAAAAAAAAAAAAACCCTACTCAAATCTAATTGTAGGATTCGTTTTCAACTCTTCGATATTTTCTTGATGTTTATTCATTTTTATCTTCGTCGCTTTTTAAATGTTCTTGACTTCAGATCATTTCACTGCAAATTTAATATAAAAATACACCTCACCATCGGAGCTACATTTAAACACAGATAGAGCCACATTTGTCCTACATTGTTATATATATGTTCAATATTTATGTATCTCATTGAAGTTATTGTATTACTTATTTAAATTTTCATTTATCATTCATTAAAGTAGTAAATTCAAGATTGTGAAGATTTTTAAAAAGTTGGAAGACGATTGCCATAAAGATACTTAACCACTACAATTATGGCCTCAACCTATCAAATGAACATAAAAACTTAATTGCTAGTATTAAGACCGTGTGATACGACAAAAGACTCAGGGTTTTCCAAGATCCTCCAACGGGTTTTTGGTGGGCCCTTTTTGGGGCCCTTTCCTGTCAAAAACGACAGACCCGAATCTTGATTCCACCTCGATATTCCTTAAAGCCCCGAAGCACTCTGCAACCAGCTCTCTCTTGGGAAAAAACTTTGCTGAACTGTCCACTCTTTTTTACTTTTTATCTTTTTTAATAGCCTCACCCTGTTGAGGATGGAAGACCTTTTCACACAAAACAAACCCCCTGTCCACTTATGGTAATTCAAGCACGGAATCGCGTGCAAAGTGCCAACAAAACGCAGAAAACACAATGCTGGTGGAAGGTTTATTGAGGAAACAACAACAGTTTCTTCTCATTTAACACTCAACTCCTTCAGAAAAAAAGAAAGGGGCTGGAGATTGAAATTTATATAAATGCGACTAAGGTGAAGGTCAAAAAGGGTGTTCGGGGGATAGACTTGTTTACTGTCCTCCCCTCCTGCATGTAACGACATGGTTCGATGACTGGGCTAATTAACACAGTGGCAATTTTTTTTTAGATGGAGAATTTCGCTACCATGATGGATTCTTCTCGTTGCAGAAGGAAGGAAGTGGTTGTTATGAGAGCATCGGATGAGCTTCTGTGGGTGAGCAGAGTGGGTTAAAGGTTTCGCATAAATGATTAGAAGAATTAGTCGTGAATGGTGTTTTAATGTAATCGTTCTGCACCAATTCGATTACTCTCTTTATAAGGTCAATGTGACGTTTTTTTTTTAATATAAACACCGGAAGTAATGCCAGCAATCGTCCATCTGTTATGGTTTGTAAATGAACGTCCCCTTTGTCTACGGTTTCTAAAGATAACCAGTTAGAAAAACCGATAAAGTTCACTGTGGTGATAATTTGTGTTCCAATTCTGATCTTAATTTATCGTATCTTCCAAAAAACATTGCTGAACTAGTTTAGATTTTAGACACATAAGATTCATTGGATTGTTGAATGGAAATAAAATAATCTCATTATATGGCTTATGTTGTTGTTGTCCTGATACAGCTGGCAATACAGAGACAATTAATCTTTATACCATAAGCAAGGGCTGCACCGCTGTTACTCATTTAGCACTACCCAGGGGACACGTGTAGATTGAAGATAGGCTACGGACGCGAGTAACACTACCCCAACAATAATCCTATAAGACCGACCATGGCTTAAAGTGGATTTCAAAGTACTACAAGCATCGATGGCACCTCCGGGACTAGAACCCGAAACCTGTGACACCGAGCGCCAGCCACTCGGCCATCAGGTTCCTTATATGGATTATGTTAGGAGACAAAGAAAAAGCGTCCTATAATAGAAAAATGTGTCTACTTTTAATTTTTAATTATTTTTTGATAGCTCTACTTTGAATTATAAAAGACAACGTTTGAGAGTAAAAGACACAGCTTTAAGTAACAAAATTGCAAAGAGAGAAATTTTTACATGCTATACAGTAATTTTTTAACGTATGTCTAAACAAAAAATTTAAAATTTGTCTATGTTATTCTTTTCTAAATCTAAATTTTATATATAATGAAAACTTATTGAATTTTAAACTTATTTCGATGTTCTGGTGGTTAAGTGACTAGCGATGTGGTGCGATATGTTCCCTGGTTCGAATCCCGGCGGTGCCATAGATGTTTGTAGTGGTTTGAACCATACCCCGAAAAAACACCAGACTCATGGTGCCAAGTTAGATTTCTATAGTCACATTTCTCGTCACATCAGCGTCCCATTTCCAAAAGATCCAGAGCAGATTGGTTTGTCGTGCTACGGTCATTTTGTGCACACTTTAGGCTAATTAGACCAGGACTTACACTTTAACGTGGATTTCGAACCGTTAACAAAAAATCCATGACACTGCCACGATACGAACCTAAAGGCTGTGGTATCAAAAGGCCAGAACGCTAGCCAATTGGCCAGCGCTGGCCATGGCCTCTCATTCATATGAAATTTCAGTGTATGGTGGAAACCCACCTTAAGTGTTATGAGACTTCTTTTTATGGAAAATAAACGCGAAATATTCGAAGCGCCATATATCCAGGAATTACTGTATTTTTAAATATTTTCCTTTTCTAGGATAATGCCTTGTTTAATCTTAGACGCATGTTTTGTAACGCTATAAAATATTAAACAAACTGAACTATAGTGAAATGAAACTCATCTAAAAGTATTATATTCTTTATACGTCATAGTAACATTTCCAAGGAAAATAAATATTTTTAAAAATAAACATTCTGAATATGTTACGAGTTCATTGTGCAATATTTTGTGTTGGTGGAATACACTGAATTTTGGTTTCAAGTTAAAAGCATTTTTTTCTCTCAATTTTGTCGTCAAAACTTACTTTTTTCATATTTTAAAATTCTAGTTAATTTAAATTTTCTAGCTATAAATTATTTTTTTTTTGTTTAACTATTAATTTTCTAGCTATTGTATTATTCCAGTTCTACTTTCTATAAAGCAGTAGTATATTACGTAAAGTCAGAATTTCATGGAATCAGAATTTTATTTAAGTTGTCAAGCATTATAAAGAGCGTCACAAATTTCACACAATATTTTTTACGTGAATTTTGGGATACCGTTTAGTATTAGCCTGTTTTAAAATAAAAAATTGCATGTAATTGAATTTTTTTTTTTTTTATGTTTTCATGTTTAATGTTTAAGTTAAAGTAGTGTATAAAAAGTAGTAGTAGTAGTAGTGTAGAAAAATTAATAATATTTTTCTTCCAACAAGCACTAAAAAAAAAAAAAAAAAAAAAAAAAGAAAGAAAAAAAAACGCAAAAGCAGGCCAAAGATAAGATATTGGAGTTTTCGAATGCCCACGAATAATAAGTGATTAGTAACGTTCTAAAGGCATGAATAGTTTTTCTATGCTTTTAAATGCGAGTGATTTCAATAATAATAATCATATATTTAACATTATTCAAAACATACTAGATACCTCTGTATATAAAATCAATACAACTGCTTTAATGACAAACAGGCAGATGATAAAATGTAGCTGAAACGTTATATACTATGGAATTTTGAAATGAAGTGTTTAACCACTGGGACTTAATACCATTTAATTTTAATAAATATTAACAATTTTACATTGATACAATTTAATTTACAATTTTTACAATTTAATAACAATTTTACATTGACTTCTTAATATATCAGATTGGCAAGAAAGCAATTCCGATTTCACCAAGTACATGGTAAAAACTGAACATACTTTCTCGCCAACCTAATATTTTAAAATGTTATTGTTGAATATTAAGTGCTCTAACTACTAATGCGCCAGATATGTAGCAGATTTAGTATTACCCAGAAAACCTGATGCATTACATCCATAGTAACATAATTTGGAAACAAACATCCTTTAGTATTACCCAGAAAACCTGATGCATTACATCCATAGTGTGCCAACATAATTTGGAACAAAACATCCTTTTAGTATTACTCAGAAAACCTGATGCATTACATCCATAATTTTGGAACAAACATCCTTTTAGTATTACGGTGTGCCATAATTTGGAACAAACATCCTTTAGTATTCACCTGCATTACATCCATTGTGCCAACATAATTTGGAAACAAACATCCTTTTATTACCCAGAAAACCTTCAATGGAAGAACTTTTTAGTATCTGATGCATTACACCCATAGTGCCAACATAATTTGAACAAACATTATTGACATTTCTCTTTTGAAAGACAAGAAGACAAGAAGAACACGACGCATGTTGAATTTTGAACATTGTATCCTTTTAGAAAACCTATCAGGCCTTGAAACAAAAATTGACATTTTACAAGACTAAATTTGATACTACCTACTTATTATACGATAACCACAAGTAAAATTCAAAATCAAAATCGATTTTATAAAACCCACGTCCAGTAAAGATTAGCTGATGTCTATTTTTGAATCACGCAGATGATGCAATTCAGAACAAGTTAAGATTATGCAACGAGATATCTCCAAGAATGCCGTTTATACCATTTAAGTGCTTGTGACTGAAAAAAAAAGTTATAAGGCAGTGTATCACAATCATATCCACTTCACTTGCGACATGCATAGATACGGCAGATATTTCGCAATGCCTTTGACTTGATGCCCAAAGATTTTACAGCAGATACAGTCCTAGGATATGACGTAATGAAATTCATACTTCAATTTCTATGATAATTTCTCCGCGTATTGTTATTTACTTTTGATGAAGGCATTTACTCGGTAGGTTCTAGTGGTATTTTAGAGAAACGGATATAAAACTTTGGCATTGTTCTGAAAGAGTTGAGAAATCTGCCATAAAACGAATTTCAAGTTCGTGCCATTTAACAACTTTTTGGTAATAAAAAAACATTGCATCAAAAATTCATGATGGTAATGTTCTCTTATGTCGTTTGAAATAATAATGACTTTATTCTTGAAGAACATTGTAGAATTTAAGTTCCTTTGAATTACAATTATTTCTTTATGTATAAATTTTTTTATTTTAAGTACAATATTTCACAAGATTGTTCATAAAATAAGGAATTTCTTGCTCGTAAAGAAACGAGATTTATTCTACTTCATCATTTTATTTATTTTCTAGTTACCTTGCGGATATTTAATTCTATTTAAAAATATTGTTCTTTTTAATATTGCTTTTACACTATTTTTTAGAACATCGCTACAGATTTATTAATATATTTTTTAATGTAAAAAAACAAAAATGTATTTGCTGGTTTTTCATGAAGGATATATATAATTTTATTAAATAAATTAATATCTATACAAGTTTTTAAAAGATTAATAAAAACTTTAAATATTATCAAGTTTTTTTCCTGGTGAAATATTATAGTAATGATAAGAATAGCTTAATATTCATTATTGATTATTTGAAAAGCAAGTAAATCCGTAATTTCAATTGCAGTTCTCAAATTATTAAAAATGTTTGAAACGTTACATTTAATTTTTTCAAAAAGCTTCTCAATATTCTCCATTTTATGATTTGGTATTTTAAATTTAATAGTTAAAAGAGACAAAAATTTAACAAAATTTGAATAAATAATATAATAATTTTTTTAAATATAGTATATAAAATTAATTCTACTGTTCAACATTAAAGTGTAAAAATTCTATCGTAAAAAATATTAAATTTTTGTTATAAAGATCTGAAGTTCAATTTTAAAATCATGATTTATTCGTAAACAGTTGTATTTCATCAGAATTCTTGAATCACGTGATATGTTAAAACTTACATGTAATAAAATTTTTCTTGTAATTTTTGGAAATTAAATAGAAATTTAATCTACTACTTTTATTTAATCTACTTACGTAATACCCTTTACATAATGGATAGTTTTTGCATACCGTATTTTGACGTCCGTTAGCTTTTTCTCCTAGCTCGCATGCTCATAGGAAATATTATTATAGATACGCATGCGCAATTTCCTATGAGCATGCGCGCTTAGGGAGAAAAAGCTAACGGACGTCCAAAATACGGTATGCAAAAACTCTATTATTAAAATATTTGCTTTAATAAATTTTATAATTCAGGAAATTTTTTTTATTAAACATATTTTAATTCTAAATCATAAAATCAAACGAAGAATTTAAAGTAGCAGACGATTTTTGTCAGCCAAAATTTTTCATGTGTGCAACTGATTAAATCTATTTATGTTGTCTGTTAAAATATTCTAATATTTTTTAAAAGTCATTAATTTAAATGTTTAAGCTAAATAATAATTTAAAAAATGGAATTCAAAATTTAATAAAAATGCTGTTGTAAAGACGGTAAGATAAATATTTTTAATTTTTTTATTGTAATCCATAAATAATATGCTCAATATCAATTGCAGGCATTTTAAAATATTTAGTTATTTGTTTTTGAAGTGAATTTCGCCATTATTTTTAACGAACGAGTTTGATAACTTCATTTGTGAAATTTATTCAGAATTTATTTATTTATTTATTCTAAGAATTGAATTTTAAAATTCTAAGGTTTAATTAATTAATTTATTAACAGCTTTTTCTCAAAAAATAATTATTAATTTATCTCTTAATTTTTGTTAATGTTTTAAAGCTTTTATTAATGAAATCCAGAGAGTCCATATTAAAATTTCTGATTTAAAAAAATTATATTTACAGTTATGCTTTTTTTCAAATGCTTTAAAATTGTTCTTTTTCAGCATTGCTTCATAAAAGTTATTGCATAGACATGATGTATTTCAGACATTTATGCAAATTATTAGTTAATAAATTTAACAAAATAATTGTTTGAAATATTTTGCCATATATATACTTTGGACATTGTATTAACATTTAAAAAAAACATTTAGGATAAATTCGTTAAAAGGCAATACTACACATTGAAAAAGTGAAATTTACAGAAGTTTTCGTAAATTAGTAGAAGTACGCATAAGAACAATTAACACCACTAAAAGTCTTTTTATGACTGATCATTAAACAGATCTTAATATATGTCAGAATATTCTAAAGAATAATTTTTCACATTTTTGACAAATGAAATTCGAAGTTTGAGAATCTTTTTACTAATGAAGAATTTCTTCCCCAATTGTATCAATTATATCAGGTTAATGGAATTATCCTTCTAAGTTTTTCTGTACTATGTCTATGCTTTCGTATAGACTCATGTATAAAATTACTAAATAAAATTATTAAACAAATTTTAAAATTTTTTTTTGTTTTAAAAAGAGTTTAATTTGATCGTAAATTCGAACATTTATTTATATGTTGTTTTAATTTATTTAGAATAAATTCGTTTTAAATACAATAATAGAATGCAATAAAAGAATGAATACTAATAAAGAATAAATGAAATGAATACTAAAAAGAATGAATTAAATATGAACAATATTAATATTAAACTTCATTATTATTTAATTTAAATTTAATTAATAATTTAAATTTAATTAATTTAATAATAATTTAATTTTAATTAATAATTTAAGAATAATTAAGTTTTAATATTAATTATTAATTAACTTTAATATTAATTATTCTTATCCGAATACAATTAATGGAACTATCCTTCTAAGTTTTTCTGTATTAGCATACAATGTTTATTAACTTTTTCGTATAGACCTATGTACAAATTATTATTAAAAAAAAGTTATTAAAAAATTTTGAAATTTTTTTTGTTTTAAAAGAGTTTATTTTGAACTAATTTTTGGTTTTTATATTTTGTTTTAATTTGCTTAGAATAAATTCGTTTTAATTGCAATAATATAATACAATAAAAGAACGAATATTAAATTAATAATAATTAATTAATATTAAAACTTAATTGTTCTTATCCGAATACAACAAGAACAATTAAGTTTAATAAAAAAATCCTTTCAGTTGTTTGCTAAACAATTCATGAGCTTCAAGAACATCTTTTAATGGTTTGGTAAACATTTGAAGTAATTTTTAATAATTCATGAACTTATTTTGTACCATTTCTCATAATTTTAGTTGCTTCGGTGAAGAATTATTGTGCTTCTGAAATATTTTTAATTGTCTAATATGTTCTAAGGTAATAATGATTATAAGGTTTAAATAAGGATTAAATATTCATTTTGATGACTTTTACAATTGTAAAGCAACTAAAACCGAACTTTAAAGGCAGTGTGCTTAAGATTATCCTGATAGGACATGGGTTTCAGTGGGCAGACATTTTCAGTTGAATATTTTAAATTTTCGTTAAAGATGTTAATAAGCATTTAATGATCCATGGTGCATGAATAAATTCGTTCCAGGGGATTACAAATATACCCTTGCACAATAATTCCTTGATGGCCATGTTTAATGAATGAAAAAATTGCCATTTTCAAAATCTTCTTTCGATTTTCCACAAACTAATATGGAACCATTATTCCAAATTTATTTCATTTGCAATAAAAATACAATTTTATGTTTTTGTCAGATCAAATTCAAAATTTTATATTCTTGACATTAATGAAAAGCTTATTTTTCATTTCCACTAGGCCATGATATGATGATGAAATTATTCTTTGACATGTTTTGACCTTAAACACATTCTTCCATAGCATTCTTTCAATTTGACTCTACGTTCTGTAGCCGATAATCTCGGATTTGCATTTATTTTTTAAATATTATGCGCTTCATTTCATAAAAAGTTATTTAATCTTGATTTATCTATTCTGTTATGTTTTTTATAATATTTTTATGGTAGAAAAAGCATTTACATTACTTAAACGGATTGATTAAATTTTTAAAATAAATTTTTCTCAGTTCATATTAATAATTAATAATTAATCTTTGCTTTTTCTCTTGTCCTAGAAATATACTTAATTATACAAATAGGCACTAGATAAAGATAATTTAAAATAGTAAATAGGCAATTACATTTAATTAGGAAATCCATGTTAGAAAAAAATATTTTTAATTACGATTTGATAATTAATTTAACATAGGTAAATTCGATATAATCCTAAATCATATGGTTGAGTTTTGTGAGATTTATTTAGGCCTAAAATATTCTTTTTAAATTCTTTTTCAAAATTTGAAATATATTTAATAAATTATATACTATATTAAATGGAATAAACTAAAAGTTCTTTTCGTGTTGAAACTATTGAAATTTTAAATTCTTTATTTTTTCATAGAAATAATTATCTAGATTAAATAATGTTCTAGATATATTATCTAGAATCACATAATTTTACAGCCCATAAACTTAGATTAGCGTTTACTTTTCGACAGATGATTTGTCTCATTAAGTTATGTGACTTTGATCTTCTACCTGATTTTGATTTTCATATTATACGACATTTTGTATAAATAATAAAAAGCAGTTGCATAAGCTAACAAAGCACTAAAGTAGTTGTAAAGCTAATATATTTAAATGCACTATTAAAGAATTGTTTTTTAACCTTTTTTTCTAAATGAAAATTATTAATTTTCAACAAGTCTGTTACACCTGATTTAGTCATAGTGTTATTCTAATTATATAAATAAATATTAGATAAAACAAAATATTCTAAAGCCAGACAATTTTATGTAACGTGATAAACTTTTGTATATTTCTTTCAATTATGATCTAAAAATGATGAGATGTAGACAATTTTGATGTGTGAGTCTAAATTTCATGTGAAAACTTTTACATTTATTTAAGTTTTACAAATATTGTTTTTTTTTTTTTCAAAATGTGTAATATAAGATTGAATTGTCCTTCTAAAGATTATTTGGAATAAATTAGAGTCCTCTCATGCAGCAATAATTTAATTTTTATTACTACTCTTTTCTCGAAAGGTTATAACGAGAATCACGTACACGTATGTGAAAATTTTAATGAATATTGTAATTTATGTATGTCATGATATTTTTCAGTTTCTTATATTAATTTTATTGTAAATCCTTAAAAATAAATAAAATAATCTTCAGCGGCATTAAATAGATCACACTATAAGACAAATGAACAATATAATTATTTAATTCCCAATTCAATTTTTATTAGTAGCTTTTCCAATATGGTTTATTTTTTATTTATTATTATTTTAAAGGTTTCTAAATGTCTTTTAGAATTACAGGCTATCTATAAAACTTAAAAGTAGGCTACGCATGTTTAAAATGGTTAATTTAAGATTTAAAAACCTTTAAATATCTATTAAATGTTTTCAAATATTTCTAATTACAGGCCAACAAAAAACTTTTGGCGTCACTTTCACCTGCTAGCTTAAATGTTTTCCTTTTAAGTATTAGTAGATTGGTATAATCAAACATAACAAGAGAATTAGTTTTTGCTGATTTTCATTTAATCAATTCTATGCCTTACAAGAAATTTGGTAAAACTTCGAATTGAGTGCGATTAAGCTTTTTAAGATGTCAGTAAAGCCATTAGAATGATTCAAAGTCATTTTTAAAATGAATATCTCTCTATCTTCAGAGTCATATCTGTAGGATTAAAAAATTCAAACTTGGAGTTGAATGATAGAAAAGATGGAAGTCAGATTGAAGGTCAGTAAGCTGACAAAGTTATAATGCCTCAATAAGATGATCTAAAAAGTTAATCCTCCAACACGGGAAAATAAGTTTTAGTGTAAATCAATAAAGTCATAAGTTATTGGATAAAACATATCTTAAGAGAAACTTGTAACCCAGAAGTGACATCATCTAGTGATAAGAAGGCTGTACAGAGTGAAGAAGCGGCGTTCATGGCCTTTTATGAGTTCTTCGAAAGGACAGATGGCTAAAGTAGAAACAGCTGATGGCCTTGATATTTCGCCGAACTACAGGTCAAAATCTAAAAGTGCTATATCTAAGTAGATGCCAGAACAGGTAGATTAATTACTTCAACCCAATTGCAGATGTCATTATCTGGATGGAGTATTTCTGTAAATGGAAACACACTAAATATCGTTTGTCAAACCAATTCAAATGCTACATTCAAAAATTTTCAAGCTTTTTTAAAAGATGGTTTTTATTTAAATATATTCAAATAGAAATGGAGTTTTCAGCTCAGACTCTGCATCTTCGCATGCTACTAAAGTGCGCATACTGCTAAGTAATTTCTCAGAGCTGATTCATAAAGCATTGTATTGTTAGATGAACAATTCTGATGCTGCCATATAATTATTTTTGTAGGATATTTAAAGAACCTGATAGGATGGGTTTTCTTGGGAAGACTTAAAAGATTTCAGGGAAAGTGAAAAAAATCCATAACGAAATAATACTATATGCGTGGGCAAGCCTCTACTGAGTCAAGGTTGCTCAGAAAATCCTTCGTTTTACGCTGTAGTAATGAAGAATACGATTGCATAAAAAGTGATCCTAAAATTTTGTATTGCCGTGTTTTATAGACATTAAAAAATATAAGGTTTCCAAAATGTTATGTTATAAAAGTCAATGTTACAAAATCATGGTTTTAACTACTAAAAGTATTTTCATTTCCAGCGTAGATTCATAATGAAAAATTTATTTCATAACTGATGCAGAGCCAAATATGTTGATAAAAATACTTTTCAGCCTGTTATGTGAGAAAAAGTAACACATTAAATATAAAATTTATTTTTATATTGATATTAAATATATTTAATTTACTGGATTGGAAATTTAGTATATAACGTAATAGATTTAAAAGGTGAATTTTATAGAAGATGTTTACTATATCTTTCTTATACAAAATTTACCATAGCCACCCAAATCATTTATTGTGTTCAATATATAATTATATTTTTTATTATTTTGAATTTTTTGAAAATTTAAATTTTAGAATCGTCTTAAGAAACAAATCAAGACAGAATGTAAAAATTTTGACAAATTATTATTTTAATTTAATAAGTAGTGTGCAATATGTATAGTCACTAGCTGTTTTAACTCAAAGGTTGTGTTTATCAATGTTTGAGTAATTGCTGAAAGTTTGACAAGAATATTTTATATTGATTTATACAAATGTCTAAACATATTTAACGGATTAGTTTAGATCATAAAATTGACAGAGGGCTTCCTTCGAAGGCCAAGTTGGAAAAAAAAAAAAAAAAGTAAAGGAGATAGTTTGCATTTTAACGGAGGAGGGGAGGACAGAGGAAGCCCTTAACGAGCTTATTATATATATCGTTCTTTCAATCTTCACCAAGTGGCATCAACTGAAGCGTCTACTGGTAACGGCCCCATCCCTCCTGCATCCCCAGACCACATGGCTCCAGTCCCCGCCCTGTAGCCATGCCAAACTGGCGGGTTCACAGCTGCAAGGAAGTTTCAGACGAAGGAGACCGAATGCAGGAAAAAAGAAAATGTATAAAATCCGACAGTGGCGGAGAAACTTTTATCTCTCCTCAGTTTGCGTCTCTCACAGCCACCAGGCAGTGGTTTCTCTCTCTCCGGGTTAGTCAGCAATGCG
>BPLR01000578.1:0-26934 GCA_021605095.1 Caerostris extrusa | reverse complement strand
TAACGGAATAGTTTTACGCGTTCAGGTTTGAGTATTCCAGAGATGACATATAAATGCATTTCTCTGATTTTGGAATAAATCTATTAATTAATTTTATTTAAGGAACTAACTCCATATTTAAATTTGAATCTATGACAATGAATTGAAATAAAATTTTTAAAAACAAATTGAATTTAAAAATTTAAATTATTCATATATAGAATTAAAAAAAAATACATGATTTAATTCAACGTTTTTAATAATTGCAATTTTAAATTGAAATTTTTTGCCTTAAATGTCGCCAGTTGTAGATAATAGTATGTAATATGAAGTAGATCATATTAATGAAGAAAAATATAAATAAACACAATTGAAAAATTTTAGCAAGTTGTTTAATAAATAAAACCGCATTTGTTTAATTATTTCTACAATTAATTTGTAATTATTTTAAATTTAAAATGACTAGATAGTTTTCATATTCAGCAAATTTTAATTAGCTTGTAAATATTGTTTTCATAGAGGACAAATAAAAAAATGTTCTCGTAAATTCCTACATACAATGCCAGTTTGCAGAAAATACGATATAAAGAAATATTTATCCGATATACCAATTCAATACGAGAAATTGAAAACAAACAAACAAACAAACTTAAACGTCTTCTTAATTTCTTAGTTTTTAGAATTAAAAAAACCATAAGCATAATTAAATGATGTAACCATGCTTCCTCCTACACACGGGAAATAGCGCTCCCTTATGGCGTTCAGGAAAAATGGTTAATCGGCCTTGAGATTCTCATCCAAGAGGAAGTACAGTGCAACCTCCTCTCCCGCTGAAGAAACGGTTAGTTTATAGTCTCTCATCCTGAGAGGAAATATATTTAATGCAACCCTTCGTATTAGTTGGCCCAGACTCTCACCCTGAGAGGAAGTATATTTCGAGACCCCCTTGCTCATAGACGAGTTTCGACTTAGAAGTGGAGTCCTTCCACGAATCTATAATGATCTGTCTTTAAATGCGTTAAATATTGCATGTCTCTAATCGTATGTGTATGGTGTTTGTGCGTGTGTCAATAAAGCTGTGGGTTCTCAAACCTGTGCCTCAGGTACCAACCCAGAAACGCACACAGTTACAATCTGGTTGCCAATTTGCACACTACAATCTGGCGCCCTACGTACCAACACCAATACAATGTTCAGTTTGAAATAGAGAAATTAAGATAAATTTAAAAAAAGTGAAAAAAATATTTTTTCTTGGATATATAATGCAGACATGAATTACAATAAAGATGACTAGCATACTATTTTCGTTTAAAAATAATAATTGTTTTAAAATCGAAATATATCATTAGCATTAATTATGGATATAATCCATAATATGAAGAAAAATTGACATGTATTGAAACTTGAAATGAATACAATAACTATTTAAGTATATAATCAACTAATAACATTTTTAAATCTATAAAAGTATAAGAAAGGTTTTTTTTTGTATAAAACTTTTTTTTTTTGTAAATATTAAACTTTAATCAGCACGTAACATTGTTTTTAAAATTTTTTAAAACTGTCATTTTAAACTGTCATTTACAATTCACTTTATCAAAATTATTCTGATGATATGTTTTTTCAAATTTCAATCTTTGCATCGCAGAAAGATATTATTGCAGTCTCAGAAATCCCAATTTTAAAACTGTGAACAAACAGAAAAAAATAAAAATGAGATATATAAAATAGCGATTTTTCTGGAAAGGAGAAAAATATCTTTCATAAGACTTCAGCAAACATGCAGTTCGTTTTACCATTAGAATTTTCTCCACAGAAAATTTGTCATCTCCCTTGGCTTTCCGTTTCTTTCAGGTGCAACGCAATATTTTGTTCCGCAGGAAATATGGGTTAAATGTCAACACATAAGTCTAATATTTTTCTGAAGCAAAATACTACAACTATGTAATAGAATGCATTTAAAAATATGATAGAATTCTCAGGATGATAGAATTCTGAAAATTTAAATTTGAAAATACATATTCATGCATTTTTAAGGAAAGAAAAAATATTAGATGTAGCATACTCCTGTTTTCATCACAATAGAAAAATATGTTTTGAAAATCCTTTCTTCAATGAGAATATCACTATCTTTCAAGCACACATGCTCACACACACATACCATATATTATTCATCTATGCATATACGTATATATGCATTTGTTATTCTTTATATAAAGAATAACAAATATTTGTTAATAACAAATATTTGTTATTCTTTATATAAATACATAATAATATATATATATATATATATTTATATATATATATATATATATATATATAAAAAAGGAAAACTGAAAAGGAATAAACTAGATACTACCATTTTGTGTGTAACAAAAGCCACAATAGTATTCACTACACTATGTACTTCATCGAAATACTATTGTATATACAGGGTAATTATAATTAAAGTCCAAATTTCAAAATGTTGTAAAAAAGAACCATTCACTCCACTAATCTTCTGTTCAAATTTAAAGTGAAGATACTTGAAAAAGGGGAAACGGTATGACATTAAAAAAGTTCCACCGATTTTCCCATCCAATTTGGTATGACCTTGCTGTGGAAGATGGGCTTTCCAATAACAGTGTCACAACTATTGAATGACTTGGAAGTCATTTTCCATTAAAAAAACCGAAACAATCAAGCACATTGAACACTTCAGTTGGCTTAATGTGCAACTCATGCCAAATACGTTGTAATTTCAATTCAAAATATCACTGGAAACCGAATTCACTTTTATTATGCAGTTTACAGCGCCGTCTATTAATACAATTTGAACTTTTTTTTGATACCGTATCGTTTTCCTCTTCTTCAAATAACTTTCAGTAAAAATTTGACGAGTGTTTTTTTTTTTTTTTTTTGACAGCATTTTCATTTTGAAATACAGTGGTACATTAGAATTGTATATATTCATCCTGTATATATATATATTTATATATACAGGATGAATACACACACACACACATATATATATATATATATATATATATTTATATATATATGGAAAATATATCGATATGGAAAATATATGAAGTGAAAAGCAATATATTTCTCATATATTTATCAAGGAAATGGTTGATAGATTGTTCTATTCTTTCTTGTCAAAGGTTGTTTTTGAATATATTTATATATATATTATTTTTGAATATATTATCATACTCCGTATTTAACACATATTATTATTTATATATAGTAAAATTTATACACCTATGCAATTGAAAATACTGCATAACTAATAAAAATTATTATGCACTTTATTACAATAAATTCTAAACTTTTTATTCTATTATACATCTGAATTCAATTTACTAAAAAAGTATTTATTCAATTTTAATTACATTCCTAGTTTATCTGAATTGAAGTAATTTAAATAATTTAAGAATTCAATATATATAGTTAGAATTAAAACAAATTTTTTTTTCAAGTTTAATTAAAAACTTTTGCAACTATCCAAAGTATTTCGTTCCAAATAGTTTTCAATGTGAAGAAAATAATAAAAAGTAGAATTTAATAAAAAAATTTAATGTTCTAAGATATTTAGCTGATATTTATATTCTAAAATTAAACACGCTTTCTTTGTGAATGCAAAGAGAAAACACCGTGATAACTTCTTGCATTAAATTTCAAAAAAAAAAAAAAAAAAAGTTAAATAATAGAGCATAAAAAATAAATTATGTATTCCATAAAATAACTTGGAATTCTTCTATTAAAATAAATATTTTAGTAACTACCAAATTAGAAAATAAATAATTTACTTTTCATAAGTTTCCGTGGATGTAAGAAAATTAAAAATTGAATAAAATATCAATTTATTTTAAGCCTTATTTTTTAAAAATTAAAAGCCTTATTTAAAAAGAATAAAACATGTTTTGTATTAACTGTATTTAAAAATAAAAATTGTTCGATAAAAAATGAAAAAAAAACTGCATTTAAAAACTTTTAAAAGAAACTGCATTTAAAAACTTTTAAAGAGAAACTGTATTAAAAAAAAATAAAAAAAATTGCTCGATAAAAAAAAAAAAAATGAGACTGTAATTAAAAATTTTTAAAAGAAACTGTGTTAAAATTTTTTTTAAAGAAAATGTATTTTTTAAAAAGAAATTGTATTTAAAATAAAAATTGCTCGATAAAAAATAAAAATAAAACGTAATGATATCCTGGAAGAAATGTTTCAAAAAATTTTTTTAGAAATACATTCAAAAAATAATAGAATGCATTTAAAGAAAAAAATCTTGAATTAATACTAATATGAAATTTTATTTTAAAGCGTATATCAAAAGTTATTATAAAACTATACTTACCTATAATATAAATTAAAAAAAAAAAAAAATTATCTTTACAAAGCTATATGGTTAACCTATATTTTAAATTTATAAAAATTAAAAAATACATATAAATGTAACAAAAATTAATTGAATTTACCACCATAATAAATTACCACTTAGAAAAAAAGCCAAGCAGTATAATATTTAAAAATATACATCCAGGAGCAAAATTCGTTGAAAATATTAATATTTTAGAAGGAAAATATCTAATATTTTTGCAAAATTTAATTGTAATCAAAAGCTGAATAGTGTTTAAATACTACAGAGAGAACATTAAAAGTTTTAATATATTTTTAAAATATACCTTTTAAAAGTTATTTATATTAGGTACCTTTTAATTCGTCAAATTAAATACCTTTCTTTTCCTCAAATTAGATACCTTACTTTATTCTTCAAATTATATACTTTTCTTAGTTCTTTAAATGAAATACATTTCTTAATTCTTCAAATGAGATGTTAATTTTTTTATTTCCTTCTGAATTCTTCAAATTAGATGTTAATTTTTTTTTTTTCAATTAGATACCTTTCTTAATTCTTCAAATTAGATGTTATTAATTTTTTTTTTAAATTAAATACCTTTCTTAATTCTTCAAATTAAATACCTTTCTTAATTTTTTAATTAAATACCTTTCTTAATTATTCAAATTAGATACCTTCTTAATTCTTCAAATAAAATACCGTTCTTAATTTTTCAAATTAAATACATTTCCTAATTCTTCAAATTATATGATCTTTTAAGTTTTTCTTATTAATTTTTAATTCTTCAAATTAGATACCTTTCTTAATTCTTCAAAATTAGATACCTATCTTAATTCTTCAAATTAGATAGCTTTTTAATTCTTGAAAATAAATACTTTTCTTAATTATTCAAATTAAATTTCTTTATTCATTCTTCAAATTATATTTCTCTCATCTGATAGGCACAAGACACAACTTATAAAAAAAAAAAAATACGAAACACTGCAAAAATATCTAATCAATATCGAATAGTGATTTATTTATAAAAACAAAATATTTGACTGTTCTGAAAATTAATTTTAACAAACTCAAGAATCTTTTTATTTTTCTTAAATTGATACCCAAAAAAAAAAAAAACCAATAAACCAAAAAAAAACATCTAAGCTCCTCTTGCAAATTACTAGCCGGAACATCAAAAATATTTCAGTTGAATAGCTTAATTAATATTGCTTGAGGTATTTTGTACGTACTTCCTGACGGAACCTAATACTTTGCTTCTTTTTTGCTTGTAAGAATTTGATTATCTCGTATTTTATCAGAGTAATATTGCAAAGAATTTCTTTCATGGGCATTTTTATTAATGCATGATGTAATTCATTTTACTCCTTTATATACAGTAAATTGATTAAATTCATTACAAATTTTCATGGGAATTTTTCCATTATGAACAAATACTATTTTTTTTTAATAAGATGATATTTTTAAAGAGACAGAAATTGTCAATGATTTTAAAAGATGTAAGATTACAATTTTTAAAATGATTTAATAAATATTAAAAAAAAAGAACATTTAAATGAACTTCATTATAGATATTTTCTGGATAAAAACTCAGATTGTTTGCTTTTTCAATATAAAGTGTTTCAGTGTTAACTATTATTAATTAATTTAAGCAGCAAATTTAATATTTTAATAAAATTTGAGAATTAATTTTAAAAAATATTATCTAATGATTAATAAAAAACTATAAAAGAATAATCAGCAATTCCAAAATGCATTTATAGTATAAATATATATGCTATTAATACAATTATTAATAGATCAAGCTACCATAAATAGAGTAGACGTATTTATATCTGTATAGAACATCATAAACATCACAGCATTTATTTATAGTATTATTAAGAAAAAATCAAGAAGAAACCCTCCATTTTACCAAAAGGCTGTAGTATTCGAAAGAAAAAAAAATAATTAAAATGCTTAGAAAAATTATGTAAGAAATTTTTGAATATGTTAAATTTTTAATTCTTTATAGCAAATTAGACGAAAAAATTAAGTATTTTTTAAAAAATTATTTTTCAGTTTTCAATAAATTAATAAAATATTTTTGAGTTCATTAATTTGTATATTAATAAAATAAATTTCAATTATATTAATGGAAATTCTAATATTTTTCTACAAAAGTATTTACAACATATATTTAAGTCCTACCCAAATATTTATTTAATGATATCACTTTGAAAAACATTTTAACAATAAAAATATGGTTTCTCCTATGTTTAAAAAAAAAAAAGATTAAATAACGAAAGATCCACTTTTTAAAGATATATTATGTATAGCAGATAGATAAAAAGATTTTTAAACTATAAAAATAATTCGATTAATAAAAGGCAAAAAATTTAAATAATAAAAATAGAGTAATTTTTTTTAAATATAAATCATTCATAAGAATTTTAATAATAAAATGAAAAAAAAAAATGCTTTTAATAATATATTTAAGAATAGAAATATTTCTATGTAGAAATCTTTTGTAGTAGCTATAACCGTAGAAAGAAAATTAATTAAAATTACTGAGGAATTAGCTAAAAACAGAAAGTAAAAACTTTTTTTAGCTAAACACATAAAAAAGACTAAAAAAGTATTTTTTTAATTGTATAGCTGTATCTGAATATTCTCTCAACTAGCCTAAAGCGAGAAATAACAATAAAAAAATATTGAAACTTAATTTTTAATCAAAAATCAAATAATTTTTTTTAATATGAATCAATTAATATTTCAATAAAATATTAATTTTTAATGGATTAAAGTCAGACATATTGATATTGTGTTGAAGACAATTTTGAAATTGAAGACAATTTTGTCAGAATTTTTCTACATTTACTTGTTTTTTAAAAACCTTCTTAAAATATATTATGGTAATTTTAGAAGTTACTCAATGTCAGATTATATCTGTTATTGATGAATATAGTAGGAGAAAGTACGTGAAAAATATTTTTATCTTTTTATGCATATTGAAATGCACCAAACAGAATTAATGTGGTTATTTAATGCAAATATCTTCTTTAATCTTGAATTTGGTTGAACATGTTTATTTAATAATGAACGAAAATTAATTTTCTGACGTGATCAATGTTTAACTATAAGCTTTTGTTATTTTAAGATAAAAAGTATCATTTTTTCAAAGAGGTTACAAATTATAATTTATTTCATGGCATAAACAATCAGTAATTAAAAAAAAAATGAGTCAAGTTTGGCGTAAGTCAGGGAAGTATTTTCAATTTATTAAAATAAAAATAAAAAGTCTTTTTATTAGTTTTGTT
Organism: Caerostris extrusa; assembly: GCA_021605095.1. Classification (NCBI taxonomy): domain Eukaryota; kingdom Metazoa; phylum Arthropoda; class Arachnida; order Araneae; family Araneidae; genus Caerostris; species Caerostris extrusa. The sequence continues at coordinate 19,313 of BPLR01000578.1, read as the reverse complement.
GTTTTATTAAAGAAGCAAATTTCGCAATTTATGTTTATTTTTAATTGCAAAAGCCTTTTGTTGTAAAGCTAGAGCTAAGAAAAATATAAGGATTCAAAAAAATTTGAAAAATATGCTGTAATTATGAGCTTTTATTTTATAAACAGGTTAATATTATTTAATGAAGAACTAAATTTTATTTATTGTTTCAATTAATCAAATATTAAAACGAATGGAAAATAAACTATACAAAATGATCAATAGTTATATATTTTTTGTTAAAGTTTGTCAAATCCTAAATAATTGTTATGTAGATGATCAAAATATATTACAAAAAGCATAAAATATTTTTATGTTATAATAGTTACACATAAGTAACATTTATTTAATAAATTAGAAAATTAATTTTATATGAAACAGACTCAATAGAATTAAAAATTAATTTCATTTAAATATAAAGTAAGAATACCAGTTAAAGTTAAATGTAACTTTGTTAATAAATATATTTTATTAATATAAATTCCCATTTTAGTTTATTTTTGTACAAATATTTTTCAGCAATCAAAATAAAACATTTAGTTTATTGTTTCAGTGAGAAATTTCACAATTATATTTGCGAAAAGTAAATTGTAAAAATAATCATATCAAATAATTAATTAAATTTAATTCGAAAGTTAAATTGTTATTCAAGTATTTAATTAACGATAAACAAAAATTACATTATGATTATAATAAAATTATGGTAATCTTACAAAGATTGTTTCATGAACATTACTGAATATTTATTGTCTAACAATAGTGTTTTTAATATGGATTGAACTTTTTTTGTTACTACAAAATATTTTTAATTTAATAGACATTTTATTTTTAAAAGATGCAAATTAACTTAATTATCGAAAAAAACTTAACAATAATTGAAAAATCGTAATACTTTCTAAAACTATAACGTATATCGATATTTAAACTATATATATATAGATAGATAGATGTAGATAAAAACATAAATATATATATATAGATAAAGATAAATATAGAATATGTATGTGTTTGTGTTACATTTTTATTTAACTTTTCTATAAATTAAAAAAAAAAAGAATATACTTTATTTTTAAAGTTTTCTTAATTTATTTGTTTCTCATTATCCTAATTTTGAATTAATTCTAAAATTTTAATCAAAAAATGCTTGTGTTTGGATTAAGGAAAACATGTTTAAAATAAATTCTTCTTATATGATTTTTTAAAAGGATTTTCTAATAATTTTTAAGAAAAACTTGAAAATTTTAATAAATAAAAAGGTACTTACGTATTAACGGTACCTTGGCGACAGACTTGGCGGTTTTTACCATTCTAACAGCTACTAAGTTACCATACCAATATAAAATTGGTGCCACTTAAGAAAAATTTAAGCTGTCGCCAAATAAAAATATCAATGTTTTATTAGGTAAAAATAGCAATTTTATGTAGGTAGCAGTTTTAATTTAATAGGTAGAAATGTATATTAAAATAAATACTATACCATATACTTCTGCAAAGTTTGTAATATCGATAAATAGTTTTTATGAAAAATATTGTAAATCAGAAAATATGTTTAAATTTTTGTCTCTGAAAATGTCATTTTTTACATATACAAATGATTAATTTTTCACTGTTTTCAAATAAAATTTTTTTCATTCCCGTTTCGAAAGTATTATTTGTTATTTTCAATCAAAAATATAAAGATACATTTATAATTTACAAGTGATATAGAATTAAGAAATGTTTCTTCTATCGATTCCCTAAATATGTTCAATCAAGAATATCACAAAGCTCACAAACAAGAAACCACTCTGACCACCTTTTATCTCCCAAAAGATCAATATGGACACCATTACAAAAGAGTTTTCTGTAAAGTAAGCATTTGATAAAAACAAAATGCTTAGACAAACTATTCTGAAATGATTGGTGATAAGAATTGATTATGATGTGTTATGAAAATTTTTCTTTTGCCAGACATTAAGAAGAAGTATTTTCATTACAAAATCGCAGACAACTACTTGTTTTTTTTATTAATTTGGTGCATTTATTATAATACTTCATGCTTTTTTAAACTTTATAAACAAGCAAAATTAATTATTTCTAAAATAGTGTATTATAGTGTGCAGGCTGGGCAACCAGTTTATAACTGGATATGGTTGGGATAAGATACTTGAAGCACAAGAACTCAAAAACTTTATTGACCACGCACAAACACCACGCACATGAAATTAGAAACATACAGTATTTAACACATTTTAAAGCCAGATAATTATAAATTCGTGAAAGGATTCCACTTCTAAGTGGAAAACCTGAAACTCGGCAACGCGCAGTGTATGAGAAATATGCTTTCTATCTGTGTGAGAGTCTGTAGGTCGACAAATGCGCCAGGATGCGCTAAATGCATTTCAAAATATGCGCTAAATATAAATTATATATATGAGCTAAATATAAATTATATATATGAGCTAAATATAAATTATATATATGAGAGCTAAATATAAATTATATATATGAGCTAAATATAAATTATATATATGAGCTAAATATAAATTATTATATGAACTAAATATAAATTAAACGTTTCTGAAAGAGAGCGCAGGTTGCGCTGTAATTGCTAACTGGTAAAGTCTCGAGGCCTACTGACCATTTCTCAAGACAGTGCCTGTCCTTTCTCCATAATGGGGAGCTCTTTGCTACTGTGTAAGAGGAAGAGGATTTAATCTTTAAATGAAATAGTTCCAATTATTCGCTATATTTTTTTATTTTTGAAAAAATTAAAAGTGAGATTTGAAAGTCTATTTGTTTAGGATTATTAATATTTATCATATTTCTAAAATTGTTTTTAAAAATAATTTTGAAAACTTTAGGTTTATTAATATTTTCCATATTTAAAAATTGTTTTTTAAAAAATAATTAGCTTGATAATATTCTTTTACAAAGAGATAAAAATTGTGAATTTTTCAAACAATAATCAGCAAGGATTAATATGTCCCATTTTTACAAAAGTATTTCCATTATACTCCATATATTTCCAATTTCAAGAGAGCTTTGAAATTTTATTTGTATTGCCAATATTTCTAAAATTGATTTTTAAAAAATGTTTAGCGTTAATAATTACAACACTTTTCACAAGAGTTATCAGAAAATCTTTGAATTTTTTAAAATAATTATCAGTAACAAAATGCTAATAGTTTATTACATTACAATTTTTTTTTCATATCTTAAATAAATTCGATTTTAACATAATTTTCTACTTTAATTTACGGTAAAGAGCGTTTTTTTTATATAAAAAATATATTACTAAACACGAAAGTATCCACTTTTTGTAAGAAATTGTTAGCTAATTAAAACAAAGTGTTTCTTAAAACTATCTTCGAGCTTTTACTTTTGAATTCAAGTTTTTAAGTTGATCGTAAGTTTTAAATTAAACTTGAAAAGTTGAAAAATTAAAGAAATAAGCGATGAACATAAAATTATAAAATTAATTTAAAAAAAAATAAATAAAACTTGAAAATTTGGAATAGAAAGCACAAATTTGAATTTAAAACAATGATTTTATTGAATGATAAAATTATAATATTCACACATGCTGAGTTGATTATTTTTTGTCAAATTATTTCTCACTTCATTTTAACACAAAGTAAAAGATATACTTTTTATTTTACTCAATCGATTAACTACTATAAATCGAAAAGAAATCATTTTAAAACTCAGTAGATTTTCAGTTTGAAGTCAGTTAGAAAACATTACCTAAGAACTTAAAGACCAATACAAATAACACAGAATATCATCAAGTTATTACAATATTCCCTACCCTCGTCAACAAACATAGAAAGTTTATTGATTTATTCATGACAAGAGAGTCCAAAAGCATAGCGGATATTACAGAAGGTTCTATATTTGGGTAGTTTGCGAGCTGGCTTGTTACCCAACAAGCAAAGCTAATCAGAAATTTCTCGAGTGATGATTATTTGTTTTTGATTGTTATCTAGAGGATGGTACAAAGTATTTAGAAAATGACCAAAAAAATAGTTCAAAAAGAAATTAACATTTGATTTTATTCATAGATGTACACATAAATTCTTTTTAATCCATATCAAGAATTGCTATCTTGGTCAAGAATATCATATCAAGAATTGCTATCTTGGTTTACCAAAAATAAATTTCTGACCGTGCTTCCTCCTACACCCTGGCAAGAGCACCACCCTTTGGCATTCAGGAGAAATGGTTAGTAGGCCTTGAGACTCTCATCCGAGAGGAAGTTCAGCGCAACCTCTGTTCCCGCTGAGAAACATTTAGTTTATAGTCTCTCACCCTGAGATGAAATATATTTAACACAACCCTGTGTATTAGTTGGCCTACAGACTCTCACCCGGAGAGGAAGTATATTTCGCCCATTCTAAATGCAGCTGAGTATCGAGTTTTCGACATAGATAATTATAGATTTGTGGAAGGACTACATTTTTATCTTTAAATGTATTAAATATTATACGCTCTTAATTGTATGTATGTGGTGTTTGTGCGTATATCAATAAAGCTATGAGTTCTCCAACCTGTGCCTCAAGTATCTCAACCCAACCACACCAAGTTACAATATGGTTGCGCAACCTGTACACTACAAAATATATATATACATATAATCGTGATCCATTTATAATATTTTATCTGAACAGTAGGTTTACAAGAAATAGTTTATCGATTTTGTTCTATAAAAGCTAAAATATATTTCTCTGAATCAAAAATACATAATTTATTAAGCTTTTACGATATTAGCGAACTATACAATAAAATGAAACAACTTAAGAGCAACTTTTGAAATACTTGTCATATGTTGTTGTTTGATGAAAGAAACAAATGTTTTTATTCTTTCGTCTTGTTGAGTACGTCTTTGTTTTTATGCCTCTGACCAACGTATTTAATACAGAGGATAAAGATGATTAATATTTAATATGTTAATCAATAGTTATTTATGAAACATTGTTTTGCTTAGATTAAAGGAAATTCTCTACTGTTCAAAAATTTAGTTAAGAAACATCTTTATTGAACACGAAAACAACAATGCAAATGAAAATATGCATAAAAATATGTATTAAATATTTTTTAGTATTAGACACGTTTTGTATTAAAAAATCTTAGTAGTAGATATCTATAAAATATCTAAAAACATATATATATAAAATATCTTAGAAGTATCTTACAATATATATAAAAATATGTATTGAATATTTTTTGTATTAGACATGTATTTTATTAAAATATCTTAAAAGCAGGTATCTATAAAATATCTAAAAATCTAATATATTCAATTAATCTAATATATCTAATATATTTAGAAGTATTTTATATGCGTAATATTTATATTCTATTTATTTAGATTATTAGATTTATATATATATAAATATCTAAAAACCTAATGTATACAAAATATTTTTAGAAGTATCTTAGAATATACATAAAAATATGGATTGAATATTATTTGTATTAGACACGTGTTTTACTAAAATATCTAAAAATTAGATATCTATAAAATATCTAAAAAGTCTAATGCATATAAAATATCTTAGAAATATCTTAAAGTATCTTTTAAAAATACATAAAAAATATGGATTGAATGTTTTTTAGTATTAAACACTTTTTTATTAGAATATCTTAGAAATAGATATCTATAAAATATCTAAAAAGCTAATATATATAAAATATCTTAGAATATACATAAAAATATGTATTGAATCTTAGTATTAGACACGTTTTTTATTAAAATATCTTAGAAGTATTTTTTCAACTCTGTTCATAACAGGGCAAATTGAAAGGATGTTGAATCAATAGACATTTATTATGGGTTTCTAGTGCCATTTACATGATTTCCATTTCGTTAAACATGACTCGTTAGTCATGCTTTACGAAACGGAAATGATGTAAAGGGCATCAATTATGATGTCCACATTCAGCCACAAATCGAACTGTGCTAAGGTTATTATTCCGATTTCATAATGGTAAATATAATATGGCAATTCTCGCTTTGAGTAAATATAACATATTAAATTTCAATAATATTTATTGAAATAAAATATTAATTTCAATTTTAAAGTCAAAATTAAATTTAAAATAAAAAATATTTAGTATAAGGTTTAACTATTTTTATGCGCATAAATTATAATGAAATATTAGAAATCTTGGAAACACCGTAGAATTATTGATATTGTATAATTTTTAGAAATACTATTTAAAGCAGATGCATTTAATTTATCATTCATCAAGGGTCAAATAGTAAATGATATTTTAGATATCATTTATGAATATTCTTTTTTTTATCTTCAATTCACTTTCCATATGAATCAATTGAACTATCTTTGCAGTCTATTTTTTTTCATAGTATTGCTCGTAGAATGTTTTTATAATTGATTCTAAGCTATGAAAAATAAGTGCTTCCTTTACATTTAATGTTTTTGCAAGTAATAAATTACGATTGAGGTGAAAAAATTATTTAAACATTTTCTTTAAAACTTTCTTAAAATAATTGTTATCATCAAAAAATTTATGATTTTGCTTTTTCAAATAATAATATCCACTTCGTAATTTAAGCAATTTGCTTGGGATATTGATTCTTGGGGATTGATTGATATTGCACTTGGATTCTTCTGATAGCAACCACTACAGTCATTCTGGAAAAGAGTAGACTCAGTTGGAACAATCATCATCAACTTTTTAATTCTACAACTGCTCTTTTAAGACATTGTTGCAAAGAACAATGAAATGATAAAAATATAATACAGATGTTAAATTTAGCTGATTATGAACTGTCTTCCTTCAGTTAAAATACTTTTTTAAAAAAGATTTAACAATTTAATACACAATTTACGTCATTTTGTTTACTCTTATTTAAATTAGATTTAAACTGCAGAGTTGCCAAATAGCATACACTTTTATTTTAATAAACTAAAAAAAATATACATTTCTTAAAGCATTGTTTATAATGTTACTTGTTTTCCCTAATCTCTAAAAATAAATTATTTTTCTTCTTCTTCATTAGCGTAACAACCTCATGGTGGGTCAAGGCCGTTTGCCTACTGGCAGATTTCCGAGACAGGATATTTTTCCTTTTACGGGGTAGGGTTGCCAGCCCTACGCCCAACTCTCTATAGTCATGTTAGACCGGGACCTAAAAAGTGAATTCCGAACCACTACAAACATTAATGGCACAGTCGGGAGTCGAACCCGAAACTGTGGCACCGAGAGCCAGAGCTAAAAATAAATGCAATTTATACAAATTTTCTGCCATATAATAAAACAAATTATTATTATCCAGTTATAGTTGGCATGGAGATAATATAAATAAAGCTCTTTATAAAAATAAAGCTTATTAAATTGCCCTATTCTTTATTTATCGATGCTGTATTAATATGGTGCAAAATGATTGATAAAAATTGAAAAAAATAAGACGGTAAATAAGAAATAAACAGAATAAAATGCGCCTTTTTAAAGACAATAAAGAAACAGAATTAATTGTTTCCGAAATGTACGCGAAATCCTTTTTCATTACAATGATTGCGATGAAACAAGATAAGCTAATAATGAATGAAACGAATTAATAGATATGTTTCAGAGGTAATCAGTGAGAAAATACGAAACCCAGTAATAAAAGCAATTAGATATATTGCGTGGCCCAATTCAATTTCGCAGAAAGTAATTTGGGAACACGGTCATTGAAGACGGATGTATTAATATCTTTTTCTTTGGTTTCTTTTGCGGTTTATGTTATTTTATTTTGAACTAATTAAAATAAAATGTTCCCTTCTTTACTAAATCAGCGTGTTATTTATCAAAACAAAGTTTCATTTAGTTAATTTTACCACTTATTTATAGTCATAGTAAGTATAAAAATACTTAAATTCTAGAAATAAAAATAATGTAAGTATTTACATATAAGTAATTACATGCACATCCTTAAATTTATTTTTAAATTTAAGCAATAAAAATTAATGAAAAAAGAATTATTGGTTATTATAAATAATCCGGCGCCTGATGGGCGAGTGACTAGAAATCTGGGGATCGATGCTACAGGTTTCGATTCGAGTCCCAGCGGTGCCATGGATGTTTGTAGTGGTACGGAATTCACTTCAACTGATCTGAAAATTATTATTTTAAAGATTGAATTGGAAGTATGTTGGGAAAGGATTATGACGATTAATAAATGTATTTTCGTTTTATAGAAAAATTCTATACCTTTTAGAGACTGAGTATTATTTCGGAAATACCTGCCCTGTATTGCTATGGTTAAAGTCTGGTTGAGAGTCATCTAACAGACAATTATGTAAGTTATTTTTGAGAAATGAGACTGAATATTGAATTGGAGTTCAAAAGCAGTTCATAATATTATAAAGAATAAATAAATCTTAAAATAATAGCAATGCTATCTTCGAATAGGTATCTGTATAAAATGCCTATACATTTCTTACCCTTCTGTATTTACTATTTAATAGGCATTAAAGATGAAGAATTTACAAAGATAATTTATCATATTCTTAATATTTTATTTTTTGTAAAAAAATTCTAATGCTGCTAGAAAATAAAATGTCAAAAATATTATAATAATCAGTATATATAAGAAAAAAATAACAATTAAATAGATTATTTTCTTTAATTGATGCATAAAAGGTGGGAAGTTGGAAAACCATTGAATTAAATTTAAAAGAATGTTGAATTCAATATGATATAAATGCTTTACTATATTTAATTTTATAACTTAATTTATTCAAAAGCCCAATGATTTTGGATACTTTGAATTAATCTATTTCAATTTCAAAATCATTAATTTTATAAAAGATTTCCCAAATTATTCGTATTTTTGTCTTTTAAAAATTCTTTTTTTATTTATATGTAATGCAAAAATAAGGACATTACTTTTCTAGAAATAATGGTCAGGTATTCTTTCGAAATATATGATAAATATGACACTGAAAGTATTTTAAATCTTTAATTTTCTCTTTACCATCATGTTGGTATAACATTATTTTCATTTGCAAGCTGTTATGTAATTTTTTTCAAATGAAACTGTTAATTAAGTGATATCAACACTATTTCTGTATAAGATATTCTATAAGCTTCAATAACACCATTCCTAAAAAAAAAAAAGCGTTAAAGTAAAATTTCACTAATCTGAAATATTAGCAAAATATTAATTTTCAAATAAGAAGCATTCAATATTTATATGTAAGAATATTTATAATAAAAGACTAATATATAACAAGCAACAAGTATTTCAAAGCACATGATAAATAGAACTCTGGAGGTATTTTTACCCACAAGACCCTCAATTTCCTCTTTTTTATGACCATGTTGACGTGACATCATTTCCGTTTAATTATGTAGCAAGATGTATGGTTACAAAACGTGGGAAGATGTAATGATTTCTCTTCATCATCCATCAGCTATATTGACTACAAGATGAAGCACAGAATCTAACACGAATAAATAAAGTATTCTAATTCCTCCTACTATTAATTTTTTTTAAGCAATTAAAAAAAAATAGAAATATATTTTGAATTAATTTCTAATTAAATGATCAATTTTTGAGATGTCACTTTTTAAATGTAATGTTTAATTTTTAATAGGTTCAAAACTTTGGTAAATTAAAAAAAAAAAATATTGCTTAATGCTATTCGTATTTTTGATTTAAATTATTAAAATGACATTTTGTAGTCTATTGTTTAAGTGTAAATTGTGCAATAGCATGTACAGAATTGTGCTTCAGCAGTTCAGAACTGTCCTCCAATTTAAGATTTGCTGATCAATCTGATGTTAACAGAAGCTCTAATTTGCTGCAGAGGCAATAAGATAAGCTACAGTTATGTGGCGAATACGACGGTAATCCCTCAAATGAATGGCCCATGACAGCGAAACCCCGGTTTGCTTAAAGCAATAACTTCTATTCCGTAACCATTGATTTCAATAATCATGCATAATGGATACTCCATGACAAATCTTTTTGAAACATTGCGAAAAAGAAAAATTTACTTTTTCGTTGCCTTATTACACTAGCACAGACAGTTGCTGATTTGATTGGACAAATGCAACAAACATGGAAAACGACCCTACAAATTGATTTAAGACACTGTACAACGCAATGGAATTTTTATGACAGCAAGAACTCTCGTAGTTATTGCATGCAATTTGACAGCAAATTTGTTTGTGACTAAATTATTTAGTTTTTAGTCATTTTTTATAATTTTTTAGGTATTTTCTATTCCAGGGGGTATTTTTCAGCTAAAATGTGGTTTATGTTGACATGTTTGTTGGGCTTTCTCCCATTGAATACATATTGGACATTAATGTACAACAAATACCTTCCAACATCCAGTTGTGGTTTGCATGGAACAAGTATGGAAATCATTCTACAAATTGATTTAAGGCACCTGTAAGGCACAATGCAGTTTTTTATGGCAGCAAGAGCTCTCATGGTTATTACACGAACCTGACAGCAAATTTGTTTGTGTCTAAAGTTAGTTATTTTATATCACTATTCCTGGGGGCTTTACAACAAGATACTGTCCATCTCCACACTTTTTGCCATCACCAACGTGGTTTACAGAGTGTTGACATGTTTGAAATATTTCTCGCATCGAGCACATATTGACATTAATGGACAACAAATCCAATTCCTCCGTAACCAGTACAGACATTGCTGATTTGTCTAACCAAGTACTAACTACCATAGAACTCTATTCCACAAAAACATACGGAGCTTGTATGATACAGTGCTTGTGTATTTGCATGCTTGCATATAAAAATCGTAGTCCATCCCTCGCTGCAGGACACTGAGGATTAGTCACAACACACTACTACATCAGTTAAAATATATTTTATGAAATATAAAAACCCAGAAATTAATTGTAATTTTTTAATAAATTTTATTATTTAAAACTAATTGAAAAAAATAATTAAGATTTATATAGAATAGAAGAATTTTCATACTTTTGAATTATCATAGAAAATAATTCTGTCTATAATAAATTGGATAAGTTTTTAATGATTTTGAACTTAACAAAATTCAAATGATGCAAAAATATGAAATTCTAAATTCAGTTTATTTCACATAACACGATTATAACACAAATTTTTACTCAACACAAATTTAGTTTTCATGTTATACAACACAACGTCTTAAAATACATTCAGCAGTTTAAAATTAGAAACTAGAAAGCATGGCTAGCTTTAAAAAAAAAATTTAATATTACTTTTTTTTTCATTGATATTGCTTGAAAGTTCTCTTAAAAAATCTATCACAGAGACCTACTAATCAAATATTTATAAAAAGTCTACCTTTTAGATTCTTGAAATAGAAAGAAACCTATATCCTGAAAAGTAAAATAGGATTTTTCTCCAAAGAGAAAAATTCCTTTGATGCAGAATGATGAGCTCAGGACACGCAACGTGATCCACCCCATATCCGAAGTGAATCTCCTTAAACAAGAATTCGAGATGCCTAGTGATGCATGAACGGAAAAAATTTGAATTCCTTTTAACAAGTAGGGATTTGCTTACCAATTGCTGGAAGGTAGAGTACATTTCAAGAAATTCAGTAGCTAACTATCTAGTTCCATCAATTCAGTTGACTTATAATTTAATAGAGGTAATATTTATGTGATACTGTAGTTAGGTTAAATATGTTTTATTGAGAATTTGTGTTATACGAACATTTCGAGAAAAAACATTTTCCAAATATTTTAAAAATTGCATGTTATTTTAGTGTTATATGCTTTTTAAGAATATTACGGAACAATTTTTTCTTCAGAGAAATATTAACCATTTTTTAATTTTTCAGCTTACTTTCAACTTACTTACGCAGAAATTACTTATGTTATGCAGATAATTCTTCTTCTTCATCGATATTGAAAGCTGCCTGATGGCCAATTGGCTACCGCTCTGGCTTTTGGTACCACAGGATTCAGGTTCGAATCCTGGCCGTGGCATGGGTGTTTTGTTAGTGGTTCGGAATCCTCGTTAAACTATAGGTATTGGTCTAATTAGTTCAAAACGCGCAGAAAACCACCGTAGAGCGACAAAACCAAAATCAATAACGCAAAAAACCCAAGGTGGACCAAGGCCATCTGCCTACTGGCAGATATCGAGAGAGAAATGCTTTCTTTTTAAGGAGTAGGATTATCAGCCCTATGTCCAACGATCTATTTAGACTGGGACCTACAGTTTAGAGTGGATTCCGACCCACCAGAAACATCCATGCTACCTGCCGGGACTCGAGCCTGCAACTAGGCCATCAGACCCCAATATAATCATTCACTTTTGTAAAATCGTCTGTAATTTTTAATACATATATATTTTTTTTGTAGAAAATATTTATAGGTTATGTTGCATTAAGCCTATCCAAGCAAATTTTATAAAGGAAAAAGAAAAAGTGAATATTTAAATATATTTAATATCCTATAAACGATTTTGAAATGTGATAATTGAAGTTGTGATATTTTTTTGCAAAATTATAACACAATATATACATTACAATAAAAATATTTAATAAAGTAATGCTTATTAATTACCACATTGTTTATTAATGTAGTAAGAATTTTCTAATTCCCAAAATTTGTTGTAGGAAGTGCGAAATTTCCTACTTTTTATGCTATGTTTAAATGAAACATGCTGTTTAGAGTACGAGTTGCATAGGGATTTTATCCTATTCTGAAAACTCGTGAAGGAAATCTCATTATATAAACATCGAACTTGTATATTTAATTAGTACTAATGAGTAAAAACCTAATTGTGACACTCACTAAATTAGAAATTATTGATGAAACTCTAATTTTCCTAATGAATAAATGTTGTAACATTTATTTCAAAATTTTTCTAAAGGCGTAAACTATAAATTTTATAAGCTTTTCATGATATTTACTTTTTTATATAAGAGTACAATTTATTTAGAATGGAATTTTACAATTGGTCTTTTGAGATAGGAATTTTTATTAAACATATATATATTTTCCAAATAATTTTTACTCATATTTAAATTTTTTTTCAAAAGTGTTTGGGGAAGATCATATATATATATATATATATATAATGAAGAATAATTAAAACAAATATTAGAAGTAGAAATACGTTATAATTTTATTATTTTTATATATATATTGTGTATATTAAATATTATATATATTTATTTTGAATGTTATATGATAATTAAATATATTTTTTGAATACTTTTTGTTTCAAGGGAAAAAAAAATATAAGTTATTTCAAGGAATACTATTTAAGAGAATCCCCTAAATACTTTATAAAGAGATAAAAAATTCAATAAATTTTTAAATACGTATTTAATTAAAATTTTAATACAATTCAAAGATTCAAAAAATTTATGTCATTTTAAAAAACAAACTGATAAAATTTATATGCCATCACATATACAAATTTTGTTTCATTGTGTTCAATTAAAAAAAAAAAAAAAAAACTTCATGTATTTTTTTATTTCTAAGAATTCACAAAAAATATGGCATTAACTTTCAATCTCATGTTATGAAAAATAATGAACAAATATTTTATAACTTATTTATTTTGGGAAACAGAACACAATGCGTAACATTTCAAAATGGAAACTAATTTATTCACTATTTGAATTTTATTTTCAATGAAACGCATATTAAAATGTATACTTATATATGTAACTATCCATATAAAATGAACGGATAATATTTGACGTTATAAGGAATTTTCATAAAAAAATAAGACAAATTATCTTTCAAATAAATATTTACAAAAAAATTTATTAATTTCTTTCAAATAAATATTTATTTTTATATAAATATCTATATAAGCAGATAAAAATTTAAAATATATCATAAATAAATTGATTAATACGTATTAAAATTATTGTTAAAAAATTAAAGATAACATTTAAAAAATTTTTTTTTACATTTTTTAAAATTAAAATATGTTTCCTTTTTGTAATATAATGTTTGTGTATTTTAAAAATGAATACTAATATTTGATCTTAGCAAATAATTTAAATCTGCATGCATTTATTTGTTTTCCTCTTTTTTATATAAAACCTAATAAATATTCTTATAAATTACATAAAACCTATCTTCTAAAAATTAAGAATACAGATAATTAATTGGATCAAAATCATCTTAACAAACTATTACAAAAACCACCTGTTTTCTATTAAATCTAAAACAACTGTTACAAACTTTGAACATTGTGTTTTAAATGCATGCACAATTATAATACAAAAGAGAGTAGGAAAAATGCTTACATGATGTAGTCACTCAGATCTGCTGAAAGGTTATGAGGAGAGAGGGATACTTACAGCGTCTCAAAGAAGTCGCACCATCTTTTGCTGTGGCCATGTGGAGCTCTCCTGTCGTCAACACCAGTCGCTCCAGCGGAGTTTATTTGACGCGTTCTTGTCAAGAGCAAGCCTAGCTGCGCTTGGCATCATGGGTAAGTGGGTTTTGCACTGCGGGGGGCCGCGCATAAATGTACATTTGGAAAATGGGGAACAACTGAAGTGTTTCTAATGCCTGCCAAGTTCTGGAAAGTGTTCTCATTTTATGGTTATACACTCCTTTTTATTTGGACCATAAAATATTTTATAGAGTGGCCAAGGTGGTTGGTAGTATTATATAAAAAATTATTTAAATTAATCAATTAATTTTAGGGAAACTCCAAATTATTTAGTTAAAAAAAGTTAATAGTATTAGTATTTAATCCAAAGTAGTAAAGCATTCGAATTGTCAAAAACTATGCTAATACTGAAAATGATTGAACAGATTAATTTTTTTTTTTTTTGAATAAAATCCAAACTAGAGATTTATTATTTTATGGATTAGAATCAGGTATAAATTGCTGCTAATTATTTTATGGATTAGAATCAGATATAAATTGTTGCTAATTATTTTATGGATTAGAATCAGATATAAATTGCTGCTAATTATTTTATATTCGGTCTGCCTATCGCCGCATAAGGCCGTCTGCCTACTGGCAGATTTTGAGGCAGGAAATATTTCCTTTTTACGGGGTAGGGTTGTCAGCCCTACATCCAACGCTCTACAATCCTATTAGACCGGGACCTACGGTTTAAGTGAATTCCGAAGAAGTACAAACATCCATGGCATCACTGGGACACGTAACCTACAGCGAGAGCTAGATGCTCAGTCATCAAGCCTCATTTTTAGAGCTTACTGTTCCACATTTGAAAGCAGCATTTAAGAAAACTTGAACTAGATGCTCCTGTCATGCTTCTCATCAAGTATATTTGTTTTTTGACTATATCCCTATATATATAGTCATGAAGTCGAATTGAACTCTATTTAATCTGTAAGCTATTTGACTACAACTAAACTACGATTTGGCTTCAGCATAAAAATAAATATACCTATTACTACCTAATGCTAGAACCCTTTATTAAATTTGAAGGCAAAAATAATCTTTAAATTTTGTATAAGTAGCTATACATTAAAACGAAAATAGGAGATAACCCACTGAATGGACTACTAATAATCTTGAAGATCTTCTTACTAAGCAGAAAAATAAGCTTCTTTTTACTTCATCTTTTGATTATAACTAATTTTAGTATGTTTGATCCTCGATTGGTTTCTGTTAGATTCAAAGTAAAATAGGTTGACAAGAGTAATTTAATTAACTATACTAATAAATCTTTCCAATTCATTAGTGCCATTTAAATTTCAATAAAAAGACTGAATAAATTTGCTTATGTAATAAAAGAGATTAAAAATTAAAGTTTAATTTAGAAGAATACGTTTCTTTTTCCTTTCATGTACAAATTGTACAATTGAATTAAAACGACATAGATATTTTTTATTTCTTATAGGCAAGCAATATTAATTTATATTTGTTCAATACAATTTATCTGTTTAAAAACTCTTAATTTTAAAAATTAATCTCTAAAAGAATCCCTTTTTTAACTTGTCCAATTTATTGATATTAGTTAAATTCCTAATTAAAAGTTATTTTTGCTGAAAATAAACTTTCAATTTTAATGTTCTTAACTTGTCAAGAATAAAGAACTTGCCAATAATAAAAATAACTTGACAAGAATAAAAATAACTTGCCAAGAATAAAAATAACTTGTCAAGAATAAAATAACTTGTCAAGAATAAAAATAAAAATGAAAGTATTTTAAAACATTTGCATAAGTTTTATAATTTTCTCTGACGTTTAGTTCAAGAAAATTGAGTAAAATTTCAATTGAATTAGTCAAAAAGAGCTGGATGTATAACATTTTTTTAAAAAATTAAAAGGAAGTTATTTTCAAAGTGTATTTAATTTTAAAGATAAAATGTTCTCATTATAAACATCAATTTTATTACCAACATTACAATTTCAATAAAAAAATGTAATTATGAGTGAATTATTTGTAAAATAAATGCAACTGATGTGCAATTTTTCTTGCATATATGTAAAATTTTTCGTGATATTTTTTCCTCTTCTGTGTCCTAAGATTTTGAAGATTCCCTTTTAGTAAATGATAAACGAGATTTAATTTAAAAACAAGTAATATAAAATTTTTTTTTTTTAAAGTCAATTCCTACTTTTTTTCACTATAATACAGAAAGTCCTTCCTTTTTGAAATTTTCCTTCATATTTTTAGGTTTATCTGGCGCCATCTATTGGTAGATACATGCAACTTAAATCTAAAAGAAACTAAAATTAATTCATTAAATTTAATTACTGAATTATTATTTGAAAAACTGTATTAACATCAAGTGTCATCCACTACAAGTTCAAAAATGTATTTGAACTTGAGTGGATGAATAAAAAATCATTTTATTAACGACTATCAAATTTGAACAAGATATATATAGGGAGTGTGTGAGCTAATAGAAGGAATTGAATAAGGATTAAAGATATGAATGCAATCACTGTTTAATATTAAAATAATGCAAAATCTTTAAGAAAGGTTTTTCATACATCTCAAACTTTAATACATTTTTGGTCCTTACACCTTTGATATCATTATATTATTGCAATGGGGTTATCTATATTAATTATGTGAAAAAGAACTAATATAAAACATTCACAATATGGTTATATAAAATAAATGAGACATAAATGACGGAAAATTTGTAAGGCATATGAAATAGGAAAATTTAAATAATCAAGCTCTGATAATTCAATGTTCAAATTTAGAATGTGAATAAGAATTGAATTTTAATCAATATTTTAATAAAATAAATGAAATAGGTGTTTGCTTTTGAAAAATTTTGTCAGGTCTGTAGAATAATTTTAGAATAAAGTCATTACTTTTTAAATCGATTTCCTATACCACTTAGTGCTTCCATTAAGATGAAATGAGAATATTATTGATAATAGCACTTAAATGTAATTCATAGAAAATTTCATTATTTAAAAAAAAAAAAAATTTATTAATATTAAAAAAAAATTAAGAAGATCCGAGAATTTTTTTTAAATAAAAAAGTTAATTGAAGTCTTTTTTTGTGTATTGATTATCTCTGTTTTGTTTATCTCTTTGACATATGTTTTGGAATCATATTAATTCATAACAAAGAATATGAAAGAACTGCTGGTATATTGTATTATAACACATAAGTGTAAAGGTTTAGTTCGTATAGTTCGTAGATAAGATTGGGTAACTTATTATACTATGTTAATAAAATTTATAGGACAATTTTTTTGTAATTCATGAGAAACTAAAAAGGAATATATTCCTTTACATTATAAAGAGTATCGCAAAATAAGTACTAGGAATATCTCAGAAATGAAATCCTTTGGGTTTTAGGCATGTTTACATTACCTTCATGACTTTATGAAAATAAGGTACATCTTGTACATGCATTCGATGCATTTAAATTTCAACAAATGCAATGGAACTTATTTTATATAAAAACAGTTATATCAATGACAATTTTAAAAACATATGTTTTACAAATTCAAACTTATGCTTAGTAAAAGCATTTGTCTTAAATCTACTAATTAATAGAAAATGTCTTTAAATACATTTAATTATATAAAAATTCCGTTTAAAAAATTAATTATATTTTAACAAGGGAATAATTTATATGTATACATAATAAATATATTATTTAATAAATAAGGAATAATTTAGAATTATTTGTGTTACAAAAAGCCACAACAACTTTTGCTAATAATATGTATGCTAGTTTAACACATTACACACGGTATAATTATAGAATATCTAAAATTCATCTAATGAATAATTAGATTAATAATTAGATATCTATAATTATAGAATATCTAATAGCATTCTAATGAAGAAATCGTAAATTATTCTTGTCATTGTGGTGTGGAAGTCCTAGGATATATTTAATAACCCTATATAACCCTTTATATTAAAAATTTGAGTAACCATGGTAAAAGATATCTTAAATAATCTGAAGCAAAAGCCAAGAACTGATTCCTTCATGTCAGGGAATGCAGTTGTTGAAATCACAAAGGCTAAGTCTAGGTGGTATGGTAAATTGTAATCCATTGAGTATATGACTGATTGAGTTTGGGGTGGTTAATCTTAAATGATAGATGGGTTTTGTCGGATATATTGTCTGTTCTGCCTTAAAATGTTCAAATTCTCTTGGAGAAAGTGAAAAATAGTATCATGTGCTGATTTTCTGACCTCAACAATTAGTATGGCGGAAAATACTTTATAATTGAATAGAAAATGTCGTGGCTTTTTATGTTGTTTTAAACCAAAACATTTTTTTATGTACATTTTTCAGTTTTAAATTATTGGCATAATGGAAATAATAATAATTTCTTGCTGTGTGCCTTGTATAACATTATGGAACTCCATTGTTCTTGTTCTATAACTATCTATCCTATACTTATGCCAGCCAATCATAGCAAGATGCTCTGTTCATTGCTCTCGTTCTTCAACTCTATTGTTCTTGCTCTCCAATTCCATAGTTCTGGTTCTATAACTATCTCTCCTTATACTATATTAGCCGACCCATATAACAAAAGCCTGTCCTTTTGGCAGTGCATGTATAAATAATATAAACAAAACACTGCCAAAAGGAATAAAAGAAAATGGATATACAGTATAGTGCTTATATATTAGTACTATATTGATAGTTTAAACATGTGATATAGAATATTATCTAGTTTCTTCTATGCTATCCCAAATATGTTAAAATTAAAAATTAATTTTTGCTTAAAATAATTAGTTTGCTGATTAATTAAAATAAAACTAATTTTTAATTATTAACATTAACTGAAAATTAATGCTGCTGGAACATTAATTAAATTAAAAAAAAATTAATACATTCATACATTATTTTAAAACTATTTCTAGCGCATGTCCAAAACCAGATTAATAT